>JAWWMW010106288.1:0-10568 GCA_035048345.1 Echeveria elegans
CCGTCAATTTTGGGATGCCTTTTAAAGAAGAGACCATCGGAGGATGTAGTTTGGCGGGAGCATTTCTTTGTCAACCCCGCAAGCTCCCATCTGTTATAGTCTTGCCACGAGGCTCACGACTGTTGGTTACTCAGAAAGACTAACATGAGACATTAGCTGAAAAAGATGAATGTTTTTCTTGATTGTTCACTTCTAAATAAGATCATACCAATTTATTGTTTATTTATGTCTTATCGCGAATTTTTAGATTCCATTGGCATTGAAAAATATCCATCTGGCCAAATTATTGCTCAGGTTTTGTGCAACAACACCGACAAAAATGACACAACAAATTTTTTTTTCTTTGGGCTTGTGGGCTTGCTGAACAGTTTATTGGATCTAATTTTTGCTAAACTTTTTCAGAATGGTAAATCTGATGATGCCAAAATCTTTTCTGGACCCTTGTAAATACAATAATTATCAAGAGTAGTTACTGCTTAAGTATTTGTTTCTATGCATCAAGTGGCTATTCAGGTGTATGGGCATGAGAGCAAAAGGGCATAAAGTGCAGTGATAAACACTTAACGAAAGGTATATATATCCTCAAATTTAGTCAAGACAATCAAACAACTATATTCAATAATGTTGAAAGCAATAAAGTTGAAAGCCTTTGACGAGACTAGTTCTAACAATTCTTAGCAAGTTTCAAACAGAAAGGAACATAGAAGACTGTATCCTGCTACTTCGATCAAATGCTTGAAGTTGAAGAGGTCCAGCGTTACATTCCTGTTGCAAGAATTATCGTCATGTAGCAAATATTAAGAGTGTCTAGAACATTAATGGTCAAATTATTGCGTTGTAATAAAAATGAAAATAACAAAGCGTAGTAACACTTGCCTGGAGAGAATAAGCTCTCCACAAAAGTCAGAGGTTCGAAGTTAGTGTGTGGCTGATAATGTTCCCACTCAATAGTTTCGGCAGAACTGTACTTGCGCAATATCGGGAAACCGAAAAAACTATAATCGGCCAAAAGTCCCTCGTTTTTCGAAATGCACAAGGGCCGTAACAACTCACCGGAAATAGTAATGAAACGGATCCACGATTCTGGATTACCGTATTCAGTCATCAACCAAACTTCATTAAGCTCATCGTGTAGATTAGCCGACGTCACTGCCAACTTTCCATCTAAGCATACTAGATGGTGAGGGAAGAACTTACTGTAATCATAATCAGGAAGGACTATAAGATCTTGAAATGACTTTTCCTCTAAATTGAATGTGAGTACCCTTGCTTTGTATCCTTTCGACGTGTCTACCACCTCTAGCCAATGTACAGAACCATTCATACTCACACCGCGAGGAAGAAATATTGAATTCTTTATCCTGAAATCTTCGTCCCAGTCAAGATTGAGCCGATGGAAAGTGTGGCTGTATACACCAATGAAATTAACTGTGCAATATTGCCTCCGACAACTACCAATATACACCACCACAAAATCCCTAAGAGCATGGGAGTATGAACATCCATACAATTCTTTCCCTTCTCCAAATGACTCATAAGCTTCAGCATTATCTTCATCCAACAAAAGAAATTCATCAAAACGGTAAGTTCGAAACCGCTCAGTAGTGGGATTCCACAGACATATGTAATCAACGACATCGTCAGGGACTCCAAAAAGGCAGATTAGTCCATGGCTAGTGCACGCATATTTGGCATCTCTAATTATACCGAGTGGTACGTTGCGGAGTTCTGAATCAGTCCAAATACCTCCATTTGTCTCTATAGGTTGGTAAATTTCATCCAGAAACTCAGCTCGAATTGCCCAGCGATACAGAAATAGAACCCTTGAACTGCACTCCTTTGCAAACTTGTAGTTGTAATGATCGTTAGCAAAGTCAAGGCTGTTGAGTCGGACATTCCATTCCTTGGCAGCAAGTTTGAAACGCGTTAAATCCTTGACACCGACTTCAAGTAAGATTAAGTGAGCCACCTCATCCGGAACCTACGCACAACGGATAAAATACACGTAGCAAATATCTTCATATGTCATAGCCAACTAGAAGCAGAGACCAACCAACAAGAAGCAGAGACCAACAACTCATCAAGAAGCTACAAAAAGGTAATATTATTATACATAGCAATATGGCCAGAGAAATTGTTCATGTTTCAAGAATCTTACACTACGGCTGAGGGCAACTATCTGGCCCCGCCGATTTGGTGCGGTAACAGCCAACAAAGGAGCTATTTGCTCAATGGCAACTTGAAGTGCATTTATCGAAACGGACTCCACCGAAACCTCAAAGTCCAGATCCTCAAATTCAAAATCTGCAAAATCATATAGAGAGGAAAAATAAATTCGAATATAACCTATTTCACAGGTTAGGATGTGCCGGTGCGTTGCTAATTAGACATATATATTGTGAACTCGAGTGGTTGATAACTTGTAACGGAGTGGAATAGCCTTCAGTTTAGTCAGAAACTGGAGTGGATTTGTAAGTAAAAGATGTTGGAGTATGCCACTTACCCCATTCCAGGATATTGATGATGCAGCCGCTTCTAACCCGAATGCTTCTAAGAGTAGCTGCGTTCTTCCCCAGCAGGCTAGTAAGCTGTCTTTCATCAACCAGCAATCGTACTTTCAAATGACCATCGTCCAGTCCATTGACGACTATGTAAGGGACAAGCCGTCGTATAGCTTCAAACAAGCCGGACGGCGCCGTCACACTCCGTGGATGTACAGTCGCCTGTTGGGAAACATTCAACAAAAGAATAAAAAGAAAGGCGAAAGTGATATAATGAAGATCCGATTGGAAAACTCACCAGCTCCATTCCCCCATCCGCAGACAAACCAAAAACTTCCAAAAAGCTAATAGCAACTCCCGTGTCTCTGTATATTTCTTTAAGAACGGTCCGAGGCGGCGGAATAATCGTCTTGATTGTGATGGATCTGCATATTTGGATATGATCTGCCGGAGCTCGAGCCATGGAAGAGAGAAACAAAATCAGAGTGAATGAGAAAGACGAGTTGCAGGACGTAGTTTGTTTGGACAAGGGCAGACAATATATACACTCCCCATTTCGTTTGGCTCAGAATTTGTTATGAATAAGACAAAAAAAAAATAGTTTCTGTTGTGATATTTCTATTTGTGTTTGTTGCAGAGACGAGGGAGAACAGGTGTGAAGGAGCGTTGTTGTTTGCGAGGTATCGATCATTTACATCAGTAACGGCGTGGACAAACAGTGTCAAAACCATGTGTCCAAGTAAAAGAAAACATTTTTGGTTTGTTTGCTCGGCTTGTAAATATCAAAAAGATTAGAAAAAGGCACCTGTTGGAATATCATTGTGTCGTAACCATTTTTACTAGAGTTAGAGGGCCCACTCACTGTTCGTTTCAACAGATTTGTTGTGCATGGATGTATCAGCGGCTCACGTAGACTGCCAAAAGGAATTATATGGTTTGAGGGACCACTCGTCCTCTTTTGTTTAGTCTTTTGTTCTAGTGTAGGCAGTACTCTAATGCAAATTGGGCCAATGAACCATATATAGTAGTTGCTCTCTCGATATATTGGGTACTCTCTTTGATTGACAAAAAAAGAAGTTTCTCGATTGAGTACAGTGAAGCGGCTGAATTGCGACCTATGACATTAGTGACAATTACTTGAAGATTTTGATGTTTCTTGCTCTACGCCCACTCTGTTAGCACCGAGCTATTATTTCGCACACGATGTCACACATACACACTGTCAGACGAGTACTCTTCGGTATGTCCCTTGCCCTTGGGAGCTTCAAATTGCCTTTTTTACACATAGCACAGATCAGAGTAATTCTTCTGAAGGAGGTGTTAGAGACGTTGCCCTCTGGGTTAGCGCGGCTCACGTAGACAGTAAAAGTAATTACATGATTTTTCTTTTTCTTTTGAGGGGACAACATATTTCTGTCATTATTGTAATTGTTGTAAACTCATCCTACCTATATTTTGGCACCTTATACGTGTATATATATATAATTAAGCTTATTGATACACATGTATGAAATGCACAACATTCATATTCTTCATGGCACTCTACAATTTAAGACTTTGTACTCGGCTTTTTAACGCTTGTTGTGGTTGTTTGAATTTGTATGGTTGCATATCACAAAAAGAGAAAAAAACATATGAACATGTCAACTTCTGACAAACGACTAGCTCACCCTGACCTCTCCCAATAAACCATTACCGAGTACTGGAGTAGTTTTTCCCTTTGTTCTCTTCGGAGTATCTACTGACCTTGACGACACATATCTAGAATTACATATTTTCTTTTGGTGAGAACGTCACGATATCCTGACACAGAGTATGGACTAAGGTTCAAGACACGGGTTACACCATACCCAAACAAAGCCTACGGCATTAAGTTCCAAAACATTACGTAAAAAGAGGCCGTATGTTGTTTTTGGCGACAAATCCAAATCATCATGAAATGAATAACTCAATATATATGTATTTGGTGCAACTCTGGGTGCTTATCCAAGTAAAAGAAATTTAGTGATCATTAAAACGTCGTAATTGTTTTGTTACACAACGGTAAGTAATAGTACCTAGTCGTCCTAATGATGCTCTAGGTTTGTATGATATGTGTAAATTTAAACGAATCTGTATGTTGTGTGTAAATTTATTCTTTTAATTTTTAATTGTTAATTTTAAATAGTCGAAATAGGACCGTGTGGTCTGTATAACTTTAAACAGAACCATGTGGTAAATGTATAATAGTATAATCATGAAATTGATGATGACCGACACAAATGAAATCATATTTTGTTATAAGTATACTAGCGTACCGTTCGTCGTCCCGACGGGGATGCGTCGACCCGAATGCGCAATTGGATTCGACCAAAACCGTGTGGTCTGTGTAATTTAAAACTTTTAATTTTATTTGGACAAGGCCCGCGTGTTCTGTATAAATTTTAACGGGATCCGTGTGATCTCTATAAAGTAAGGGTATAATAGGAAAAGTATAATGTTGATGATGGCGGATATCTTCCTTATCATATTCTATTATTATGTAGACTAGAGTAACACTCATCGTCCCAATGAGATGCGTCGTCCCGAATGTGCAATCGAACTGGTCAAATACAGATGAGACTTGATCAACCAATTTTTGGGCCTTTGTGACCTATGTAAATTTTAAAAAAAATTAATTTTAGATTTTTAATTTATAATGATCGGGTCGGATCCATGTGTTGTGTGTAAATATAAACTTTTATATTTTATTTTTAATGAGTCAGACTGGACTCGTGTGATCTGTATAAATTTTATTGAATTCGTGTGCTGTGTATAGCATAAGAATATAATAAAAAAATATATAATGTTGATGATGACTCCATATTAAGTAAATACTGTAAATAGATTTCCAACAAATTATTGATATAATGTATTTTATTGTTCACTTAATTCCGTATCCATGCACAATATACGTGCAGTTTTAGCTTTAAGAGAGCCCAGGTGCTTTAGGGTCATTTCACCTCCAATCACATAAATGATAAACACTGCACATACATTGTCTTGCTGTAAAAGAGAACACTTTTTTGTTTGTTTGCTCGGCTTGCAAAAGGTTGGAAAAAAGAGTATCAGTTGTGTAGGAACCATTTCAGAGACTAGAGTTAGAGGGCCCACTCACTATTCGTTTCAACAGATTTGTTGCCGGTGAATTGAGAGACAAGTATGATCCTGGGCCTGTAGGTTCACGTATACTGCAAAAGGAATTACAAGGTTTTTCTTTTTCTTTTGAGGGACCACTCGATGTTACACATGTATGAAATGCACAACATTCATATTTTTCTTTTTCTTTTGAGGGACCACTCGATGTTACACATGTATGAAATGCACAACATTCATATTTTTCTTATTGTTTTCTTCCGAGTATCTTCTGATTTTGACGACCCATATCAATGATCGCGTATTTTATACAGATACAGAAGAGCTGTCCAAATAAACCCCTCCACCCGATTCAGCTAAATGTTCATTAATACATGGAGTAGTTAATTCCGTAGTACTATATTTTTTAGAAAAAACTCATGTTAATTAGGTTTCGTTTTTAAAAATAATATTCTATTTTTATATATAGTTCGTATTTTTCCATCAGCATAGGAACATTTCCATTTTTTCCTTTTTTTTGTTTGAGGTTTCTCTTTAGAAAAATGTATATGATGTCTGAAGTTGGAAGAGTAATTGGTTTCATTTGCTTGGCCATGTTGGCTAGACGAGAATATCTTTACTGTTTTGGATTATGGCACCAAGATGGACGTTAAAAGTTTATGTCATCATGAAATAGAGCGAAAATGTGTCCCACTTGTTTTGTCGATAGTTGTCAAATCAATATCACCCATGGTGCTTATTTGGTGCAACTCTTGGGGGAGTGTTTGTCACTTTTATATGGGGGATCTTGCAACTATTGCATGACTGTTGATACTTGATAGACAGAGTCGTCAAAAGTCCGTATGTGCCGCTTGCCAACTTTTTCGCCCCTAACCAGTCTCTAACGGGTAACAGTGGCGTGTGAGTATATATTTTTTTATCCATTGAGTTCAAAAAATACAGCGGAATTAAGATTCAGACTGATTTCAGCGAGAGTGGGTAGAAACCAATTAATGATGTCAAAGTGAGCAGGTAAAAATGTTTAAACTTGTGCTTAATTAGCCTGAGATGGAAGAGAGGAAACTGATAGGCTTCAAGTGGATATTTGTACTTTCCTAGGCACTAACTACTTCGAGCTGCTTATTATCGACGTCAGTCGACCTCAAGTCACGCAAGCTGGTTTTGGACGTTATCAAATAGTCCTTCAACGGCTTAACCTCTTCATAAAAGTTGAACTGGCAATAATTTTGTTGTCAAAGAATCTCGGATTTTGTATACACGACTATAATTTGGCTTTCAAAAGTGGATTTTAAGGTAGAGAATTAAGTTACTTTTTGTTCTTTAAAAAAAAAAAAAAACTCTGCATATGTGTTCTTCTGTCTAAACCAGTCGTGTCGCTAATAAAACTCCATCCACTTTTTACGTCCTCATTGGCTAACACAACTGTATTGTATACATCCATATATAAAACATCCACCAGAAAGAAAAATGGCGCGTCTAGGTGCAACCACACAAGATAAGTAATCACTCATTTGTATACTCAAATCGTACACCAATACCAATTATTGTGCCTAATTACTATAACAGCAGACGAGGCCTTGGTAAATTGATTACTTCGACAAGATAATATGCTACTTGGCTCTTGAGAAAATATTCAGTGAACTCAAGATAACAAATTTATGAGAGGGTATGCCCAAATTTTGAAAAATCCACGTGTGCCCCAGTGCGCTGTTTTCAAATTGGTAATGATAAGTAGTCAAGGATGGCCAGCCATTAGTAAAGACAAGTTACGACACATACCCAACACACACTCTTTTCACCCTTCGATTCCACACAGACCCCTGACCCTCCTGATCCACCATCAGTTTACAACATCCTCGCTGTCGCTGAACTGATCAAAATCCAAACGTGAATTGCAAAGGTCAAATATTTAAGACTATTTTGATCAAATACATACAAGCCCAGATCACACTCCATCAGACTTGCCTCGAATTTGTGTGTAATGGAGGTTGGAAGCAATACACAAAACGACATCAAAAAGGTAGTTTCTATGGTTCCCATTTAGACATGCTTTTGTAATTAACCCATAATTATAGCCCGAACCCCTACGTCGTCCGCCGCCGCCCCATTCCTCCTATTCCCAATGGCGGATTCGTCGATGTCTAATAAGAGGAAGAGAGCTAAAGGTGGGCGTAAAGTCAGCGAGTCTAATCCTTTTCTTGTTTATAGTTATATTTGATCTTTATAGTTATATTCTATTTCAAGGGACTGCAAAGATTTTGCATGGAACATAATATTAAGTTATCGCAGGTACATTCATTATTCAAAATTCAAATGTCATTTCACTTGGTTAGATTTGCTCTGCCCTTTTCTTGTTTGCTAAGCCCTTTGCCTTCATATCTTGGTTAGATACATCACATACTCCTGTCGCGCGTCTGCTCTGAAACTGCCGGCGGTCTACCAGGTATGAAACATACCTTTTATTTATTCCATGTGGCACCAGAAATTCATGAAGTAGTTTAGTGTTGAATCTCAGGGATTTTGTTGAGTTTGGCGGCTGAGGGAAAATCTGTGAGTATCAAATTCAACCAGTATAATCTTGTTTGACAAAGATAAACGTCACAAGACGGTGGAAACTGGAAAATATCAGGCTGCTGCCTTGGGTCTTCGACCCGGTAGCAAGCGTCGGGATCTTAAAGATGGAAAATCGGTGAAATCTGATGACCTGGGTATAATGGTAAATCTTTGAAACATGTCAAAGCAGCAGTGTAATGTTTTTAATTTTTTAGACTGCATGTTTGACTGAGTGATGTTATGGCCCCGCCGATTCCTGGACCAATTTTCATCCTTGTACACTGTCCTACCGAATCACATGTGTCTGAAGTGTTGGCAATGGAGTCTCTTACCCTGTTCTACACAAATTTCCCCACGGGATGATGCAAAAACTGTGAATTGCGTTATTCATTTGACACCCGTCAATTTCAAAAAATACAGCCTATCAGAAGTGGATGAAGAGATTTGGCACTGCTCAGCATATAATGGCTGGACATGAAATGTTAGGGTTTAGTGTTTTTAAATCATGTCCTGCTCTGGTGGCACTGGCAATAGGTAAGAGAAAAAACCTCTTAATCTGCTTTTTCCTCGATTTGCAGGAAAAATGTGGAGATTCCAATTTTAAAAGCTAGTGCAAACGCCTTAATCATGTGTGCGCATACATTCCCTGCACCAGGATTTTGGCCCTGCCATGAATCAACTGCGGCCAATCTGACACTTTGTGAGGTATTACAGTATTATTTGTGTTTAATGATTTTAGTGTTTCCATTTTATTTTGATGCAGTGGTTTTTGATCGTGTGATTTCTAGGGGAACGAGTAGCGTACCTGCTGAGAATCTTTTAAAAGGTAATTGAGTGCAATAGAAAGTGTCTTTCGTCACTATTTTAGCATAACAACTTAACAAGATGCATAATGTGTCATATTCTATTCTCTGTCTTTAAAATCACTTGAGAGTATTCGGTTTTGTTCTTTTTCTAATGCTCGAGTGTTATTGGATCAGTTCCACTTGCGTCCTATTGAGCGGCTTGGATTACACAGATCCAGGCCTGACAGACACCCTTCACGCATAATTGAGGAGTTATGCTCGGAAATTCCATTAGTCGATGATGCAGCACGAAAAATAAGTCAACTATGTGACAATAGATCACTGAAAGATCACATGATGTCAACACCAGATAATGATGGTATGACCGGAGAGCCTTGGTTGAATGGCAGGAATGTTCCGGCATGCTTGGAAAATATTACAAGGGGAAGATATGGAAATTGTTTTATTGGGAACTGGTTCGTCCCAGCCTTCCAATTACCGCAACGTTTCCTCCATTTTTATCAATCTATTTTCCAAGGGTAGTTTGCTCCTGGATTGCGGCGACGGAACCTTGGGTCAGTTAAAAAGAAGGTAATTGTATTATTATTATTTTCTTGTCTTGTTTTCCTGTCATATATTATTAAACTTTTTATGCATGTGATTGCTGTTTAACATGGCTGCAGGTATGGCCTGCAGAGTGCCGATGATGGGATAAGAGGTCTGAAGTGTATATGGATTTCCCACATTCATGCAGATCATCATACCGGCCTTGTCGGAATACTTGTGCTTCGAAGTCAATTACTTAAAAATGTGCCACATGAACCGCTGCTGGTGATTGGACCAGGACAACTTAAACTATATTTAGATAAATATCAAAGACTAGAAGATCTGGACATGCAGTTTCTTGAATGCAAACACACCACTGAAGCTTCTCTCAATTCTTTAACTGGAGATGTTGAGTCAAATAGTCTCGGGAATTGAAACACCGGAAATGATGCAGCAAAACCAAGTAAGACTCTAAATGTTGACAGCACTTTCTTTTCAAAAGGAAGCCGCATGCAATGCTATTTTAAACAGACCTAATTGCCAACTGATAATAATGCAGTTATTCCAGTCCTGAAGTCGTTGAAACAAGTACTAGGTGAATCTGGCATCGTAAGTTTAATTAGCGTCCCAGTGATTCATTGCCGTGAATCATATGGTGTTGTTATTAAGGCTGCTAACAGAACCAACAGTCTGGGAAAGATGATTCCGGGTTGGAAGATGGTTTATTCTGGTGACACTAGACCCTGCAATGAATTGATCGAAGCAGCCAGAGGAGCAACTGTGTTCTCATACACGAGGTGACTCACTGACTTGTGTAATAATAAAATTGTACAAGTGTGCGGCCATCTAACCCCCATTTGCGATGATACCTGCTTTCTTGTTATAAATTATCTAACTAATCTTTTGTCCACAAACTCGCAGGCAACATTTGGAGATGCAAAGCATGAAATGGCACGTGAAAAAAACCATAGTACGACAAGTGATGCTATTATTTGTTGGGGAGGAGGCTGGTGCATATCGCATCATACTAACTCATTTCAGCCAGAGATACTCCAAAGTATCCGAATTG
>JAWWMW010106337.1:0-10565 GCA_035048345.1 Echeveria elegans
AGATAAACATTCACTATTTTTAAAATTATTTTAAAAGTGTAATAAGACTTGAAACTATGAGACAAGCTTAAGACGCAATCACTATTGTCAAAACTATTTTTTAAAATTAAAAATAATATAAAAATGTAATTAATTTTAAATTTTCTGTTCAGTTCAGTTTCAGTTCATGTCAAAAGAACAGACCCTAACTCCAACACAATCTGCCAACAGCTGTGTTGGAGTTCGACACATTTCTTGAAGCTATCTTTTTCTTATTATTGTGGATGAGTACATTTGTTTGTTCTTTGCTGTCAAACGGAAGGATGGGGCATTGAAGTTCCAAATGTACTTCAACGTAGCTCGGATATTATTTCGTGTTTTAACCTTAGGCAGCTCCTGAGTCCTGAATATGTTCTCGAAAGAAGCTGAAAAGATTGCACTTTAATTTTGGGGTCAGTTCAGGTTTCTGAGTATAGATGTTCTGTCTGTGGGCTGTGTTTTGGTATGTTCTTAGTTTTCATTTTTCGTTAACAAAACCCCATCTTTTACGAATTAATTTTCATTTATTGCTCCTTAATTATAATAATGTATCATTACATGATACTTTAACATGCATGTGTGGGCTTATGCTGTATATTTACTGGAAATTTTAAAACGCAGTAAATTTTTCTCCATCTACTACTGGTGACTCAAACCTTTGTTACTTGGCTCAGCAGAAATCACGTGCTATGGTTGATCAAGAAACTAAGCTGGGGATTAGGCCATGTTGGAAATATTTCTGCCAAGCTGTATGTGATTGGAGTGTGTGCTGCATCCTTTTGCAGAGTGGAAACAGTTCAGATAGATATGATCTTGAAATATGTTGAAAGGCACAGCCTTAGTAATGTGCATATAAATATGTAAAAGCTTTGTTGTTGGTAGTAAATGTACATTGCAGATTGCCCTTGTAGCCAGCTTCAATAGGTTCACTGAAGATAGAACTATTTTTGCCAGACTTGTAATCCCCTAGTATATCTGCAATAGATTTGTTTGCTTTGTGAGTAGAAACTAAAGTTGTAAATATGTATTACACATGACCTTAAAATCAGGTGGTGTTGATCCGGGGCAGATTTCATAAGTGTCTTTGCAATTTCTTCAGGGATTCTTTGAAGTTTGGACTATTCCACGGCAGGACACCAACACTGAAGCGGAATTAGGTAACATCTGTTATATCCATAATGGTTTTGCATAAATAGTCTATTTTTAACTTTTATGTTCCATTAGCTATGCATACAAGAGTTGGTTCCAAGTATCTGGCACACCTGGAAGGCGCCAATGGCCACAATCTAACACTTGATGATCTCCGCTATACAGTGAAGGTTGCCTGTCTTTGCGGTATTGGGATAGTAAAGTTACATCCAGTAGATACACAGGTACTTTGATTATTTTCAGTACTCGATTTACCACCACCGGCGCCAGAGGTATCCCTGCCGGGTACTTCATCCCAAAATATGGTGCTGTCTCTTTCAGGCAGGATTTAGACGATTCCCCCAGTGTCTTCCTCTGGTTTATTTCAAATTATCATGAATCCCAGAGATGGGGAACCAAACTTCATCGATGTGTCTGGTTAATATAGGATTTTACTGAGTAGTTTTCAGAAAAATTCGTATTTTACATGTTATTTTCAGTAATAAACCTAATCTTAAAAATTCGTATTTTACGTGTTATTTTCAGTAATAAACCTAATCTTAGTCATGTGAAATGTGCTCACTTTTACTTGGTTGAGACAACTTTTTACCGGACGAAATCATATGGAAACAGAAAAGTTGGTCATGACATGATTAGTTTATTTTTGGTCAAATACTCCCCATGTCTTCTTTTGTTCTTCCTATTTCTATTTTTTGCGTTTCCTTTTATTCTTTCTGTTTTCATTTCGGACAGTTTTATTTCCTATTTTATCTCTCACACAGGATGGAGGGATGGAGGGAGTAGTATGGTTCAAAAAGTTCATTAGTGTTAAGCATGACTATTTTTGATCATCCATTATTACCATGGGTGTGTAATGTCTAAGATTGCACTTCTATATTGAAGTGCTTTGGTTTGATTATGACTTGCTTAGCAGCCGCATGGATCCAGAAAGTAGCGGACGGCACTAGAATTGCGCTTAGCCCTCTTGGTCTATACAGCCGGCTCAAGCACACATATCATCGACAAACTACAAGTGTTACATGGAGTGGTTTCAAGGTTGCATCATCTGTTTTGACCCCATAAGATTGCATAACATAATGACGCTATACTTTTTAATAATTCAATCATCATTCCACGTTAATTTTCTTTTTTATTTCTTCTTCTTCCTTCAAGATTAAGAACCAAGAATTCAGATTAGCTATGACGCTATGTGATTGTTCTATTCTCAATATGCCAAGCTGGGATCAGGTATGTAGTCTGTGTTTGTTACAAACTCATCAGTGACATGCATAGAAGACAATGTGGCTTTGGATATTTTTCCGACCGACATTGGATGTATATTTTCCTTACCAATCCATTCTCCGGCATATATGTATTTAAAACATCATGCTCATCTGTAACCCTTTAGCATGTATTACTTCCTTGAACTCAGCTGCAACACGTCATAGCATTTAGTGCACCACATCACACTTCCACTTGCATCGTCTAGGAAGAAACATAAGTCCACCTGCACAGCCAGTAACACTTTCTACATTCAATTTTTTCAACTACAAAAAAAATCCTCATCAAATGTATGAGGCAGAGAATGAAAAACAAAGAAAGACTTGTTTCAAAGATGAGAGTGCCCAGCTTATTCTTTTGTCAAAAACCTTCTTGGCTTGCATTTATAATTAGGTCAATGAAAATGACAAAGCAAATATTATGTGGCAGTTTGCGGAAACAAAAAACATGTACTCCACTCTTCCTTTGAAGTAGTATATTTATACCATCTTCACCTTTCTGGAAATAGAAAACACACCAAGGGCATTTAGCAAGTAGCACGAATGAAATGAAGAGAAAGTGATCAAATAGATTATATTAAATGTATATAAATTTCCAATTTTGCAAAGACACTTATTTTGATCATATAGCCTTTGCTATGGCATGATATCTTACAGAACCTCCCATTCCGAGTCACATAATTGAGGGTTGCTTTTGAGTTTTCCCACTTCTGATGTATGCAGAGAACTACTAGCACCCTGCTGCTCAAGCTCCACACTAGTTGTTGATTCATATTGTGCAGCAAGCTGTCTGTACTCTTTCTTTATTGTCGACTTACCCCTGGATGAAAATGCTTCCCTAAGCTTCTTCTGAAGAATATGGCAGCAAATTAATTTCTGCTGAAGAATATGGAAAAGATGGAGCGGAGTACGAGAAAGTTGATATCGAGAAAGTACCTTATATGAATTTTGCTTCGTCTCTTTGAGCGAACAAAAAGGAAGGTTATCTCGGTCCACAATAATGCAGCTCTCTTTCAGCATAGTATGATTTTTAAAATTTATATCCATTCTCTCGGTACCACCCTCAACAACATTGTCATAATCATCGCTTGTTATTGTCTCTATGTTCCAGCCATCAGTTGCTTCTGTCAAGTGCAACAATGCAATAAGACAATGCACAATGTATCTTTCGCTTTTACCCTACTTTGAGCCAGCACCAGTTTAGTTAAGAACTACTGAAAATTTTACAACTAATTTCTACCAGAACTATCAAAGAAACTAATCATTTCCAAATTTGTTTGGACTCAGCAGATCAGTAAGCATTACACAACATTTTAAACTTGAGTTGTTTAACATTCAAATCTCAATTACCAGTTTGAGCAGTCCACTCTTTAGAATACGAATCATTGATACCAGATGCATCTTTATTATTGGTGTCTGCATCTGCATAGTGCGCCTCATAAGTTACACAGTCTAAGGCAGCCAACAAGAATTGAAGTCATATGGAGGAACTGTTACCAATTTATTTACTGGGGTAAAACAAGGCAAAACAAAACACTTACCTGAAGATGTGTCCGAAGGCGGTATATTGGTGAAGACATTATCAGCAGGATGCATGGAGTTGAACACCTCTTCATTTACAGAACTCCTACCCACTGCAGAATCTTTGAGGTTGCGAGTCCCAGAACTATCAGGAAGAATAATTTTTGCAGGCTTCGCAGAAGCATCAGATAATTCTTTGAGCTTGAAATCCTCTTGATTTCCATCACCAGTTCTGTTTCCTTTAATTTCTTTAGAGTCCCACCAAATAGCATCAGGGTCAAGCTGTTGCTCAAATATGCGGTCAGTTGGAGCTTCAATATTTTCAAACTCAAGTGCACTAGAAGTTATAGTCTCCTTGTCTGTAATAGATGCACCTGGGTTGGTCACTTGTGGCACTTCAGATGAATTTTGTTTCACAGTTTTAGGCTTCCTTTTGATTACGAGATTCAATTTTTTTAGAGAAACACCGACGCTCTTACTCTCAATGGTGGAGCTCACAGGAATACACGGCACGGCAGGGTCAGCGCTTAAAAATCTGTCAAAAGATGGTGCATATGTCTGGCTCTTGTCCATTTTTGAGGTTGCATTTCGATCCTCAAATAACTGCCTCTTTGGTTCCTCTTTGATTCCCATTTTAGGTTTTTTGTGTGCCCCACTACAAGAAAGTGAGTTCACCTTTACAGGGTCCATCAAGGGTGGAGAAAGCAAATCATCAACAACCTCCAAGTAAAACTTCTTGACACTCGCACGAACAGTTTGCACTTGATTCTCCACATACTTCACCGTGTCCTATTTCAGGATATATGGGAAATATTATGGGAAAAGACAAATAAATCTTCTGAAAAACAAAAAATACTGACAATAATGATGTACATCTAATTCTCCACAGACCAAGATATTGAAGGATAAAGCAACAAAAAAAGCTATTGCCTCAAAAAGATTCATTAAGATAACTAAGCAACTCTCAATCTTTGAGTCACCTGGCATACAGCCTCTTCCACTTCCAAGCACATAGTTTCAAACTTCTGATATACATTGCCAAACCATGTTATACCTTTCACATCCATACCTAACACAATGTAGCTCAATTCCACTTTTTGTGTCTGCAAAGAAGACACAAATCACTTTTTGCAATACGGCACAAATATATTAATTTTACTTAGAAACTTGTTATTTACAAATGAGTTCAACGTGTGTACTAATTCAGTGAAATGCAAGTCAGCTGGTATCCAGCGTATGCTGCAATGCAACCTTTAGTAATACATATACAGAAATTCTCAGATCCATGTTAATCTACAGCAAAGTCAAGAAAAAAGTAGACCAGCAGAAAGCACCTAACATTATTGAGAGTGCTCATAAGGAAAATCAAACTACCCGTCGCACACCAGCCTATCCATTGTTGTTCAACATATCAAGGAACAATAAAAAGTGACATTATTACATATCTGATCAAACCTATAGTCACATAGCACGCGCAAAGGCCAGAAGGAAAGCAGGAAGTGACGACAGTTACCCTACCTTCCCTTCAATAACACACATACATATAGATAAGCGGCCATCATAAATGCAACTCTAACAAGACTCACAACCACACAAATACCAAAAGCCTCCGTTGCAGAAAAGTACCAAAAATAGATTCAACCCCGCCACCAACCAAAAACTCATACTTTGGACACAAATTTCCAGAAAACAACCAAATAGGGCAAGCCACCAAATTCCGCAACTGTATGAACCCGATGAACAAGATTACAGACCAAAAAAACAGAAGGGCTAATTCTCTATATAACCCAATTAACTCAAGACCAAAATTCCGGACACAAAGTTGAACAGCTACAGCAAACAACAAACAACAGATATCGACAGGAAGTCATGAACTCACCAGAAGATGTAAAAAAGATGCCCTTTTTTAAGTATTTCCAGAAGCCAAACAAACACACACTGATGATCAATAAAATACATCAATCAAAACCTAAAACCCCAAAAAAAATTAAAAAGGCGAAACCCTTACAGCGATCAAAAACCCAGGAAAAGCAGAGGATGAGTTATTGTTTTCTTGTGTTTTAGTTTAGAAATAATAATAGAAGATGGAAGAGGAGGAGAGACTTACAAAGACAAAAGCTGTGGCGTAGAAGACGCAAAACCCAGAAAGCAGAAGATGTAACGAATATCAGATTGTTTTCAATCAAACACATTTACTTCTTCTTCTTCCCTTAATCATATGAAAATTTAAGAAAAAGGGTTTTTGTTTTCTTTGAGTTGGGAAAAATTACAAGGCATGCCCAAGGAGAGAGAGAAGAGGAGAGGACAGAATCCATCCATCGCCTCCCCTCATCTTTTGTACACGTGTGGGACATGTTATCTCTTTGGATAAGGAGCCTATTGTTTTTCTTAATTAACGTTTTTTTTTTCTTTTTGGTAATTTTTCAAGTTTTGGGTATCAAGAAAAGGCCACCACCTACTGCAACTTTTCTTCTGGATAATATGGACAATATTGTTTATTTCTCATCTTGCTCTATGTTAAATATCAATTCTCATTACTCGGATTGGTGGGATATTGTTTGAAAAGTGGGATGCTTTTATTTAAATTCTTATGATTGGGATTAATGATAAACAATTGAGTTTTTTATATAAAAAATAGTAATAGTTTTGTGGCTGGGTTTGCTTGGTGTTGTGTATCTAAAACTTGGGGCTCAATCAATGCCTTAGCAAGAAGGTTTCGGTATAGTTGTTTGCTCAAAAAGGTTACCCCAGTTGCCTCTGCTAAAGGAATGAACATTACTATAGCTGGATGATCAATTGAATACACTTGGGTAGAAGTCTTTGTTGTCTTTTCCACCTATGTCCAAGTAATAGGAGGTCATTTGAGGAAATACGTTGGAAAAACTGTGAAGAAGAGCATCCGACTTTGTTTACTTACTTTTCTAATAGATTTGACTTCACAGTGATCTTTATAGAGTCACAAACACAAGAGAAAGAAAGAGAAAACCCCCAGAAGAGGGACTGATGTTTATTAAATCAGTACAAAACAATCATCATAATCTGTTCAATTTGCAACCTGGAAATCACCAAAGTCATCATCGTGTACTTCAGGCTCCGCTTCATTTTCACGACTTTGTGATTCTTTACTATTACTATTAGGTTTTGGGAAACTGATTTTTGGGGACTCCTGTTCAGTGGAGGTGGGCGAGAGAGATGCAGGAGGTGGTGGTGGTGGAGGTCGGATTAATAGAGTATGTTCTCCCTTGTTCCTAGTCTCCTCCAGGGAAACTCTTTGCATATTTTTAATCACTGACGTTGATTTTGGTACACCATTGCCTTTCTGTTAAATACATGAACAATTAAATGAAACAACTATAAACATTAATTTGCATCAGCTTAGCTGGAATAATAGATGTGCAGTGAAGCGGTCTCACATTCTTCAAATTGATGACAAGAGTTTCCCCATCTTTTAAACTGTAGTCAATGGATGAGCTTTGCTGGAAATGATGTTCCATCTCTTCGGCTGTTTTTTTCTTGTTAAGGTATCTGTCATTAAAGAACCACAACGGATTTAAAAAAGTTTCTCAAAGAAAAGAGAAAACAACAAAATAAAAATACTTTGTTGTACTTCATATGATCATGCAGTGCAGCTTGAAAGTCATAAGCTTCAGTTCTTTCTCGGAATCCAATGCCAATGAAAGCATGACGGCGACGACCATCTACATGAGATATCTCAATTCAAAGGCATTCATGAATAAGAATGTAACTGATGAACACAATTTGGTTCTATTAGCAAACTATGGTTCATTGGTTCTACACCTCTTCTTTCAATTTAATTATATTTCAACTCAAAACCACCCTAAAGAGAAAATTCAGCAAAATTCAATCAACCGGGAAGCTTACCAATATTCTCTTCTATGCGAAGAACGAAAAATCTGTTGAAGACAAACATTTCATTAAGCATTGCCGACGTAACAGCAGAGAAATTAACTAAAAGGCTATCATACTGATCACAATGTGAAATTATTCATAATTCCAGCCTTCCAGGTCAGGCTTTCTTTATACCTGCTGCTGTCAATAACGGTTTCAACAGGATGTAGCTCCCCCTCCCTAAGGAATGCTTGAGCATATAATTCACCTACAAAACAAATAGAACTTGTATCAACAGTTGGAGGATGCGTGATTAGGCCTTATGCGGCAGTTACGCCTATTGTCTTAAGTTGATACCCGAGGTCTTATCCTCAAGTCTGATAATGCATTCCTCCCTTTTGCTAACAACTTTCAGTGACCCTTCCCATGTCCATTTGTTGACATCCCATTCATCAGCCCTGCAAGATGTAAAAGTTTTAACTCTACAATTTAATTGGGAAGTACATATTCCTATTGCATTATATGAAGACATAGCAAGTATGTCTAACATGCTTATTTTTACTCATCATGCTATGAAATTCATGTATAAGCTCACGTAGAAAATTTAAGGCAGCATTTCCGAATTTCATTTCGTTGGACTTTCCATATCCCAAAAATAAGTAGTCGCAATGTGATAATTTACACAAGTGGATGTTTCTTTACAGAAAAAAAAATCTGTGTCAGGTGTTACACATCCACAGAAATAATTTTGGTTCTTAGCAATGGAGAACCTATACGAAGCAGCACTTTTCCTTGGGGGGATCTGCAAAGGTAAAAGAAATAGAAACACTTAGAAACCCGCATAAGGGTATGAATCTTGCACTCAATAAGAAACCACAAAAGCTTGCGAAGAAATGCAACAGATACGATCCTCATCCTCACCTATGCCGGCTCTCCTTTAGACAACTAACAATTTTTACATTGCATTATTACAGCTGGATGTAATAATGCAATGTAAAAATTCTAAACCATAAAGAGAAATAAAAAAACCCAATTTGAACAGAAAAATGTTCCTATAAAATTAGAACTCGGATATCATCGCTATGAAAGAAAGAATCACAAAGAGAGGTACCAGGTAAACGTAACATTCAGGCACATGGAATAGAAGCAGCTCGATGGCTTCAGCTTCCTCGGTCCAATCTGAGGCACCTTGATCGCTCGATTTGTTCTTCGTCTCATTCTCCATACTCAGTTCGACACTTGACTAATTGTCAATTATAATGATGATCGAAAAACAGTTCCGGTTCGGTTCGGTTCGGTTCGATTCGATTCGATTCTGCAGCCACCGGTCGCCGGTCGGAACCCTACCTTGCCTTGCTGCCTGCTTCCCCGTTTTGGTTTGTTTGAAGACACCTGGAACACGTCATTGCAACGCATCAGGCCATGGGTGTTTTCGTAATTAATAATTATATTCTAAAACGAACTAAAAACGCAAAATTAATTTTAGTCTAATTTTTGAATACCGCATTATTTGGTATGTCTTTCGAAATCGAAATGGAATTAAAAATAAAAAATTAAAAATGTAATTTGCAGTGGCGTCCCTTATTCATTCGTATGATCCAGTATTAGAAATAATATCAAAATAAAAATTAGTAAATTAATATAATTTGATTTATTTATTTTAAAATTTATTGTTCGTAAGAAAGCCATAAGTATTAAAAAAGAATTTTGGGTAAGCTTTTCGACTCATCGAATGAGTTTCAAAACATAACTCTTTTGAAACTTGTACTAACGTTGATGCGTAACGCAATTTAGTAAGTAAAATGAAAAGGAAAGCAGATTGTAGGAAGCAACTTGCGAGAGGACGATGTTCATCACTTTCCCACCAAATCAGCCTATCCTCCATAATCTGTAAAGCAAAGCAGAGAAGCAAAGTGGCGAATGCAATACTTCCGTCCAGGGCTGCGAGTGCATGTAATTGTACGCAGCACAGTCCTCCATCTCTCTATGTACTTGAAAACAAAGTGATTATATATAATGCCCATTATAATTCATGAATTGTAGTTGCCGTTTGTGACTGGAAGCATGTTCAACCATTGGAAGGAAATGACTGGTGGAGGCTAGAAGATGAGTGGGCCTGCAATGCAACCAAAGTGAACTAGTTGATTAGAAAGCGGATGTCTGAGATCCAGGAAGCACCAATTGCCATCAAACGCAATCAAAATTAAATTTATAAAATTCGAAATTGTACAATTTGAAATTGCAAGCACTATGCTCAATTAAATATAGGATTCAAATTGTGATCTGTTCAAATTCTGCGCGGTTAGTCAGATTGTGAGAAGTAACAGAAAGTAAACAAGCACAAAAATTGGTAACCCGGTTTGGCTCATTTAAGGCTTAGTCCGGGGGCTTCTCCTCAAGCCCAGTGGAAACAATTCACTAATAGGAAATCACTTACACAATACTTACAACCTCAGGTAATGTTCGAGCTAAGTATTTCTAGTGAATAGATCAAAAACAACCTCAGGTTCCTGATACAAGATTCAGTCTTGATGTCCACCAGTTCAGACCCAGTCTGAACTCTTCTGTGAATGTGTTCTCTGCCTTTGCGTCAACACTGCTCAGGATCTGAAACTCTTCAGCTCGTCGTTCTTTGATTACCACCTCAATGTGATTGATGAACGTTGGAATGGCACAGTACGTCGTCAATGATGTTTTCTTTTACTCTTGTATATATTGACTTCGTTGATCAGAGAAGATGAATTTGTACTTTGCTTATTCTCAACTCTA
>JAWWMW010106365.1:0-10563 GCA_035048345.1 Echeveria elegans
TTCTAATGTCGTTCTACACCGGATAAACGTGAGTAGAACTCTTATCGCAAAATAACATTAAGATTCAAGCGAGTTATATCAATGCGCAAAAATCAATGCTCAATTCCTAGGTGTTCTACTTATTTTTATGATAAAGTATCAAATAAGTCAACTGTAGAATCCAACTATCATGAGATAAATCGTAGGTACGTACTCAATAACCTCATCAATCCAGAATCATAATAATACATAAGGAAATGATGCAAGATAATGAAATTGGAATTAAGCACGAATCTCAAAACAGTTTGTCACAAACGAATGTCTCAAATCGCGACTATGTATTTAGCTACTCATAATAGTAACAAAATACATCATCTAATTGAATAACAAGAAGGAATGAAAAGAAATCAAACGTACGTTGTCGTGGCGTAGTCTCTTGCAACTCCCTTCGTTTGTGTGACTTGATGTAGGGACATTTCTAATTGAAAGTGATGGAGAAGTGATGTCCACCGGAGATTTCTCTCCGTGGAGAGTGGGTCTCAAGTCTGATTTTGTGTCCCCTTTATATAGAGTTCTTCGAAAACTCTTGAATCCCCAAAAGAATTCCAAACACCAAGGGTTTCTTATGATCTTATCTCTTGCCATAATGATGGAGACTCTTGACTTCCTTTGATCTTATCCCTTTTTATTTCCTGACTGCTGCAGCAGAATGAGTGACTGCTAGGGTTTTCTTGGACCGTCATCATCAACTCGGGTAATTGATTGAATTTGCCCGGTCGGACCGTTTAAATGAAATCATCCAAGGCGAAGGCTTTAACGTCCAAATCCTTCCTTTTGATCAACATAAAAATTGTAGGATTTTTTTATCTTTCCAACGCACTTTATATTGTTCCAATCGGAGCATCAAGGCTCCTTCTCGAAGCTTACGAAGCAGCAAAAGTCTTTTCACCTGATAAGGTACGCGGACTCCTCATGAATTTCAGTACACAGACCTCTTGACAATTTAGGAAATTATGTATAGATCCGCGTAGTAAATTCAAACGATGTCGCGTGGTCCTCTGAGCTCTCTCGTGACATTTTCTGACTTCTTGCTCCTTTTTGACCATCTTAACCTCCGAATCATTCTTCATGACCAACGTATGATTTGTAGAATTTTGAGTTAGCATCCCATCAGAATTTGTTTCGCCTCCATCGGGTGAACGATGCATCTTCTAGAAGCTTCCTAAGTGCAAGAGGTCATTCTGCCCTTATCCTCAATTAATACTAAATCGATGCTTTTAAGCTATGTTCTTTTCTAGCTGTTCTCGTACACATGAAATGCAAAACTACACAAGACGAGTAATTTTGAATACATAAATGCACTAAAATGTATGGATTAAAGCCGTTAGATGAGCGTATAAACACGATTCATCAAATCACCCCACACTTAAACTTGTTTTGGATTTAGGGTTTAGGGTTTAGGTCGGATGGTGTTAAAAAAAAGTTCCACCTCCAAGGAGTAGCAAGTGAAGCCATTGAATGTTTTAATTCATTTAACGAAAGATTGCGACTTCATTTAGAGACAAGAGTTACGGATGTTAAAAGAGAAAACTGAAAGATTAGATTTTAGGGTTCATCACGGATTAGGTATTCAGTAGGAATCGGCATGTCTAACATACACTCTGGTGGCGTCTCTAAGTCAAGGAACGCATTCTCCGGCGCTTCCGCTTCATATTCCAAGAATTCACAAGTGTCCTCGATATTGGTCTCACATGAGAGTGTCATGAGGCCCTTCCGACCGGCCGTATCCAACACTTCCTCTCTACTTCTTCGTATATGCCCATCTCATGAAGAAAAGCTTCTTCGACAAACAAATTTGATTGCACACCGCACTCCATTAACGACAAATACTTCTTCTCGAATCCTTCCTTCGGTATTTGATGAATGTCACGACTCATCCTTACTCGAACACCACACAAATAAAAACAGTACCTGTATGGTCAACATCGGTCAACGACTTCTCCTTCACAACTTACAAATCCAATTTTCAAAACTCCTCAATTCGGTGAAATTGAGGCTTGAAACTCGACCTAAAGCTTCTCCACAACACCAAAACAATATCCCAATCCACCATTTTAAACAATTTCTCACTCCACCCGAAATCACACTACTCCTCCAAAATCGATTTTCGGACCTTAACTTGATGAAACTTTACCAAATCGAATAAAATCAAATGTCAGAGAGTTACCTTTCGATTTAGTGATGTTCTTCAGTTCAAATCAAGCCCAAATACGTCCCAATTGGTGCATGGGTGTAAGAGTTCACGATTTAGGTTAGGCCCGCTCGGGTTTGGTGATTTAGGGAAGATGATGAACATTTTTCTTCGGAAATACTGTCTTTTAAATCATACTTCTCAGATTTGCCCATTTAAATCCCAACTCAAAATTTTTTTTTAAAAAAATCCTCAACTTCTTATTTGACTTTCAAAAAAATCCTAAATTTATGTTGACTTTGCCATTATAGGCATCAGTTGAGGTTTTTTGAGGATTTTTTTGAAAGTCAAAATAAGTTGAGAATTTTTTGAAAGTCAATTAAGAAGTTGGGGATTTTTTTTGGCTGTTTTGAGTTGAAGATTTAAATTCTTATGCTAGGGTATTTATACTGTTGACCTGTTGACTCTTGTTTGATCCGAAAATGCACAGGTTGTGGACAGATTTGTGCAAGGTGTTCACATATAGTGAAGAGTATAATCCTTTAACTAAAATTATACTCAACCTAATAACTAAACTAAATTGACACTAATTCAATACAGAAAAATTAAAATTTTCAAAACTTAAAAACATGACGGGTTACCTCCCAACAAGTGTCTTTGTTTAACATCGTTGGTTCGACATTATCTCCTTGACGTGATTATTTCCTTCATTGCATCCCTCAAACTTAAATAAACGTTCACCTCTGGACCTTTTCACCTCTTCCCATGTCAAAGTGATCGATTATGTGGACACCTGCGTAATAACCATCTTCTAGGGTTAAACATAAGTGTAGTGTTAGGCAAGTATAAAGTAAGCGCACAGGCGTCAAAATTCAAGATTGCTCAAGTGGTGGCGAGGAAAGACCGCCCCAGTATCACTGTTGGCTTGACTTCACATCCTCAGTCGTTTTGATGACCAAATTTTTTGTTGACATATGATATTCTTTAACATACACCATGATGTTTACCAATCCTTCAGGCAAAGCTTGTACACGATCTACGAACCAAACTTTTCCTTCATACGATAGTAGAGGCGGCAAATTTGAACATCTATACATAGCTTATGGAAGACGTTCTACGAAGCTCCTGAGTAGGCCATACAAGTCAACACATTTACGGTTCCAATGGTAATAGGAAGAACAAAGGCTCCTGAATTAGGACGTTGCGCAGGTGGCTGAACAATGATCACAACATCATAAGAAGATCCCTCCCCTTCCTCGAATTCTAGTACATGTGATTCTGCATCTCCTACCGGTTGCTCTTCCTCATCCCTTAAATTTTCATAATACATCGGCTCTACATCATGGTTATTGTATAGTTCTTCTGAAGGTTCATGCGCATGTGTGCCGCTCACTGAATCTTAAATTCCGAGAATGTCATCGCGCACAGCTTTTCCTTTATTACGCGCAACCACATCTGCTTTTGCATATGATTACACAACATGTGCATCTGTTTGATTCTCTGCCTGTGCATCCGATTGCACAACATGTTCATCCACATGTACAAGCTCCTGATCTTGTGCATCTTTGATGACTGGTTTTGCGAGATTGCATGTCTGAGGACGTTCAGTTGGTCCTCCTTGATATAGTTTCACTTTTTTACCATTGACTTTGATTTAGTGTCCCGTTATATCTACTTCAATTTCCACTGCACCATGAGAAAATTCCTTAGTAACCAAATATGGACCCGTCTCGGATGTGCAGTTTCCCAGGCATGAGTCTTAGTTGCAATGAGAAGATTAATATTCGATTTCCTTCATTTATCGTATGATGAAGTATATTCTTGTCGTGACACATCTTTGTCTAAGCCTTATAGTCCTTTTCGCACTCGTACGCGTCCAAACGCAACTCTTCGAGTTCGCTCAGCTGAAACTGTCTCTCATTGCCTGCCCTTTTTATTCCATATTACATGTTCATAATGCCCAAAAAAGCCTTATGCTCCACCTCAACCAGTAAGTGGCATGCCTTTTGGTTGAGTTGTGCTTCACCAATTGAACAGTCAACACTCAATTTTATAAGTCAAACTCGGTCAAGCTGAATCTTACTTGATTGAGTGGAGCTAACAGAGAGGGCCAGCTTGACCGAATCAGATTATATGAGACAAACAAAGGATAGAAGCTCGATCGAGCTGAAATGCTGCTCGACCGAATGGAATGTTGCATTCGACCCGATCAAAAATCAAATCGAGCAATTAAAGGGGCCAGTTTACGTGACCACCAATGAACTTTTTAATGAAGTATTTATGCAAAGAAGCCAAGAGGCATGATGACACTATGGTGGAGAATTTATGGAATGACATTATGAAGAAATTTTGAAATATTTGTATTCCTTCATAATGGTATGGTTGAGGATGTTCTAGTCAAAGTGGGAGAACTAGTATTCACAGCTGATTTTTATGTGCTAGACATGGAACGAGAAAACGCAAAAGAGGCCGCGTCGATTCTATTAGGATGGTCGTTCCTCCGTACCGCACAAACAAAGATCGATGTAGAGAGCGGTACATTATCCATGGAAGTTGATGGCGAAGTAATACACTTCAACATATTCAAAGCCATGAAACATCCAATAGATGGAGCAACAGTTCACGCAATGGATGCGATAGATGACCTGGTGATCATGCACAACCACTGTGCACGAGTAATGTCCTCGCGCAAGCACTGCACGACTTTGTGTATCATGAGGAAGAGTCTCTGATGTAGGGCAACGAATTAGTGGCTACGCTAGAGTCACTCAGCGTATTAGAACCCAGATATGATTCAGAAATGGTTACACTTTGTCACGCTGACAAACTTTTACCTTCTGTTGAGCAGGCACCCAAGTTAGATTTGAAGCTCTTGCCCGACCATCTAAAGTATGTATACTTAGGGAAGGATGATACATTTCCTGTGATAGTAAAGAAAGACTTGGAGCAAAATCAGGAAGCGCAACTAATGGAACTGCTGCGCAAGCACAAACGCGCGATTGGTTGGACCATCGCAAATCTCAAGAAAATTAGTCCGGATGTCTGTATGCACCGAATATTACTAGAAGAATGAGCTAAGCCGTCTAGGGAGCATCAGAGGAGACTAAATCCCATTATGATGGAGGAAATGCAAAAAGAAGTATTGAAACTACTGGATGCCAGAGTAATTTACCCGATATCAGACGGTAAATGGGTAAGTCCAGTTCATGTAGTGCCAAAAAAGGGAGGTATCAGTATAGAAAAGAATGCAGAGGGCGAATTAGTGCCAAAGCGCGTGCAAACCGGTTGGCGCATGTGCATAGACTATCGCAAGCTGAACGCCGTTACGCGCAAAGACCACTTTCCCCTCCCCTTCATGGACCAGATGCTAGACCGTCTGGCAGGTAAGCATCACTTTTGTTTTCTTGATTGTTTTTCTGGATATAATCAAATACCTATTGCAGCAGATGACCAAGAGAAAACAACTTTCACCTGTCAATTTGGGACATTTGCGTTCCAACACATGTCTTTCAGACTGTGCAATGCTCTTGGCACGTTTCAACGTCTGGTAATGAGTATATTTTTCAGATATAATTGGGCGTTATATAGAGGTATTTATGGATGACTTTACGGTGCATGACGAATCGTTTGATATATGCTTGGATAATTTGAGTAAAGTACTAGAACTCTGCATATCCAAGAACTTAGTCTTAAATTTTGAAAAATGTCACTTCATGGTAGCACATGGTGTAGTGTTTGAAAAATGTCACTTCAAGGAATTAAAATAGATAAGTCAAAAATCAACTTAATTACTAGCTTGTCGTATCCTAAAAATGTGCGTGACATAAAGTCATTCCTTGAGCATGCAGGGTTCTATAGGCGATTCATAAAAGATTTTTCAAAAATTACTTTACCTTTATCTAACTTGTTACAAAAGGATGTTCTTTTTGAGTTTTCAGACGATTGCAGGCAGACATTCGATAAGTTCAAAGAAGTATTGATGAGTGCACCAATCCTACAACCGCCTAACTGGGAAACGCCATTTGAGATCATGTGCGACGCGAGCAACTACGCTGTTGGTGCAGTTCTTGGACAGCGCGCAGACAACAAAAACCTCACACAATCTACTATGCATCGCGCACGCTAGATGTTGCGCAACGAAACTACACTACCACTGAAAAAGAACTGTTAGCTGTTGTATTTGCTTTAGAAAAGTTTCATGCGTACTTACTAGGAGCTAAAGTTATTGTGTTTACAGACTATGCAGCACTGCGTATGAAGAAGAAAGAGACAAAGCCGCGTGGAGGAGGAAATCTGCTGGCTGAAGTACTCCGCCGCTGCTCCTCCAACTCCAAAAACTGCTCCGCCGCCGGGCCCATCTTCGCCAACTGCCTCGTAGTATGTCTGCAAGAATCATGAAATGATAGCGACTCCTCGGACTGTTGGCTGCTCCTCTGGGTGAGGATCTCCCGAGTCCGGTCCTAATACATGTTAAATAATTATTAAAATAATAAATAATATTTAAAAAATGTTAATTGAAAAATATTTATAGTTACGAAACTTATTGCTATCTCCTGTGAACGCTGATCCACTAACTGAGTACGCTCCGGCGCGCGTGCGTGAGTGTGGATCATCAACTCGTGAGGCATGACTGTCCTCCCGAGTTCCTCCTCTTAAATATAAAATTAAATATTGGTAAAATAAATAGTAAAGTTTAAAATTAAATATAAACTATTAAGTAATTACACCAAGCGACGCTGATGCTCGTCCATTCCTATGGACCCTCCAATGTGGATTAGCATTCTGATTCGCCTTTTGTCGCTCCCGCATTGCCGCTAACTCAGGGATGCTCCATTCTTGCATCCACTGGTCCAAGGTAGGATCATCTATCCAGGTAGGCTTATTCTTCTCTTTCGGGCTTTATAAGTGACATCATTGTAGCATGTCGCCGCATACTACTCCCACCTCTTCTCAACATTCTCAACGATCATATTTTCTTTTGATCCATCTTAGCGGAAGTGCGCATTGTACAAAAAAATTAAGGTAGAAGCATATATATTTATTTAATATATAAAAAAATACCAAAATGACATACTCTCCATGACGCAAACCATCGGTCTATAGACGATCTACTGGCTTCGCTAAACCTCCAAGCGTTCCGATCCATCTGCGGTGTGATGAGGTCAGTAGCCACGCGCGCCACCCTACGACTGGGCTGCAACCTACAATTTAAATTAATAAACAACTTTTTAATTTATGAATTAATAGCCTAAAAAAATAATTAGATAAAAAGTAATACTGACCTCTTGCAAGAATAAGTCAAATCCCAGACAGTACCCTCATTGAGGGTTCGTGGCCAGCGTGCCCGTTTAGGAGCTGCAGCTGAAGAGGTGGCGACATCTGTGGACGGCGAAGCGCTTGTACCACATAGTTCCGGTTGGGGTGACCCTGACTGGGAAAGGTAATCCCATCGATTAACTCGTCTGTGTCCATCGACTCGGAACTTTGCTATTGTCGATGCGAATCCTCCTCTTGGCGATCGTCACCCATGCCCCTTGAGGGACGTGAACCATGACGTCGTCCCGTCATAATCTTCAGAATACATCAAAACCAACAAATTTCATATAACTAAATAAAAGCCAACATTATCAACCTTATGCGCGTATATAAGTATACAACTTCACAATATATCAAAATCGACAAATGCAATACATTTACAAACATAAAATTCATAATTTAAGTAAATAACAACAAAATTAACGACTATAATAACGTATATAAACATACAACTTCACAACATATCAAAATATCATTAACAACTATATAATGTATATAAACATAACAACTTCACAATTAAACTAAATAACAACAACATTATCAAAATATAAAAAATTACTAAATCAATCAAAAAATTTACCAACAATAATTGGAGAGATTCGGAATGGGTAGATTGATGATGAAGCTGCGGAAATCTTCCAAGTTTCGGTTTTTATAAGGATTATTTAACGACCACGTGGTTGCTAACTTTAAATTTTGCCGCCTGAATTAGCAACCACGTGGTCACTGAATTTCAATTTTGCCGCCCGAATTAGCGACCACTTGGTCGCTAACTTTCAAAGAAAATCAATACTTAGGCAAAATTTTGCCTCTGTCACAATTTTTATTCACATTTAGCGATCACGTGGTCGCTAACTTCCACAGAATATCAATACTTAAGACAAAATTTTGACCCTGTCACATTTTTATTCACCTTTTAGCAACCACGTGGTCGCTAACGTTCAAAGAAAATTAGCACTTAGCCAAAATTTTGACTCCGTCACAATTTTATCCACATTTAGCAATCACGTGGTTGTTAACTTTCAAAGAAAATCAACACTTAAGCAAAATTTGAATCTGTCACATTTTTTTATTCATCTTTTAACGACCACATGAGCGCTAACGTTCAAAGAAAATCAACACTTAGACAAAATTACGACTCTATCATATGTTTAATTCACCTTTTAGCGACCACGTGGTCGCTAACGTTCAATGAAAATCAACACTTAGCATATTTTCACTTTGTCACAATTTTATTCACATTTAGCGACCACGTGGTTACAAAACTTTCAAAGAACATCAACACTTAGGCAAATATTCGACTCTGTCACATTTTTTTATTCACCTTTTAACAACCACGTGGCTAACTTTAAAAAAAATCAACATTTAGGCAAATTTTTAACTCTGTCACATTTGTTATTCACCTTTTAGCGACCACGTGGTCGCTAAAGTTTAAAGAAAATCAACACTTAGGCAAATTTTTGACAAACTCGGATCCCAACCAATCACCATCTTGTCGCCTTGTCTTCGGATATTCAATGAAAGACACTTGAGATGTCTGATGTGCGAATATGTAACAATCCTTGGTAACCATTTTCTTGCGTCGGTTGACGTCGACTATTTTCATCTGAGATGCACGCGAGTCCCTCCCCTATTATTGGTATCAAACCACGAGCAACTAAATATTACAGGCCGCTTCACCGTAGGAGACACATAGTTCAACTGAGTAATTTCATCTAGAACTCCGTAGTAGTCATCTTCACTTGTGCCAAAAGTTTGTCCCAATACACGAAAAATTAATTTGATGTTAAAAAATAACAAACAATAGCGACCACATGGACGCTAAGTTAAGCCTTTTTTTACAAAATTTACCCTTAGCGACCACATGGTTGCTATAATTATCCTATTTTAAAAAAGTTAAAATTAATATCAATTTTTCAAAAAAAAAAAAAAAGACTTAGCGACCACGTGGTGTTAAACTTTGGTGCAAAAATTTTCCCACCAAAAGTAGTGTTCATATTTGCCTTTGTGTCCAAATGGACACTATATTTTGCGTCCACTTTCATATGTGGACGCAAAGTCTCTAGTTTGATGTAGTGTTCTAAGTTAACAATACGGCAACTAATTATATAGGAGAGGAAGTTTAACAACAAAATAAAGCTTCACGGCAGAAGTTCGACAACTCAACATTTGTATTAGAATAGAATCATACATTAATAAGCATTTAGTGAACCATATTTACAAAGCAAACTTATATTGTTGCCTTGCGGATAGATAAGCATAAATATTTTTCCGTGTTTCACACCTTTTTGGGTGTTTGGAATTTGGAGGTCCAAGTTTGCAGTGTACCTGTTTCTTAAAATGACAATGAAAAATATTTTATGAATTAATGTTCCGCTTTGATGGAGTGATGCACATGCTTTCAGTCTGAATACACTATTTACATGTGGTTAAACTGAGAGTTGAGACTTGATTCTGTTTTTGTCTTTTTTAATCTAATTGTAGATATCTGATCCCCTGTGAGTGTCTTCAAGGGTCACTCGATGCCGAAGAATTCTGAAGAGTATCTTGAGTCATCTGGGCTGAAGGGCGCACCATATACAATCAGAGCGGCAGACCTCAAATATGATATTCATTTGCCACAAACTATAGGAGGGGAAGTTTAACAATAAAGTACACCGCTCAAATTCGACAACTCAACATTTGTGTTAGAATAGAATCATACAATGCTTATACCCCCACCAAACAATCAAAAATCAAGCAACAAAATAAATTATCAACTTGAAACAACAAAAGCAAGAGAGACGACATTGACTTTGCTTCTCTCTTTAAACGGTGCTCAAAAAAGTCAATGTCGTGTCATAGAATTTCTAGTTGATGCACTTATCTCCACTCTCCACGTGAATCAAAATATCATAAGAAAAAACTTGAAAGCTTCAAAAAATACGAGAGGACTTCAGTGAAACATCAACTGAAGCATCAAATTCATTAACAGAACTACAAATATGTTGAGTGGTTGACATTTTCTCACAAAACTGAGAATCATTTTATTGGTGAAGTAAATTTACACGACTCATAAAACTTTTATTGATACATTT
>JAWWMW010106375.1:0-10563 GCA_035048345.1 Echeveria elegans
CTCCGACTGCTTCTCACTGCCCTCTCAGTTACAGATACCGATTTCACATCTTGCACCCTCTTTGTAAGTTTCCCTTTAAGCAGATTGGTGAACTGATTTTATCTTAAGAAACTTATATGTATAAATTAACGGTTGAAGTTATTATGGTTTAGATCAGAGTATTTTTTTTAATAGAAATTGATTATGCATTTGTTTTGTTTCTTGAAGGATAATTTAGAGTTGCCGCGAGGATGATTAAGTCAGCTGCATTTAGCTTTGTGGACCCATTCGGTCCTCGACATGGTATAGTCATGAAAAGATATGATGCATTTATTCCAAGGGGATTTTGTGGTTGCTCAGTTTTAAACTGGAAACCACCTGGGAGTATGCGTATTCGGAAACATGGTCTTCATGTCAAGTCTTTGAAGAGTGCAGCGGCGTACCTCCCGCCTTTGTTCAGGTGAATTATTTTTTTGTATTGGTGTGTCAAGTAGAATAGTTAGTTTGAAAGCTGATGTTTCTTTTTATGGGATTGATTATGCTTAGTGTTGCCCCGATGATGGAGTGGACAGACAATCATTATAGGACACTTGCTCGCTTGATTTCGAAACATGCTTGGCTTTACACAGAAATGATCGCCTCCCAAACGCTTATCCACCAAAAGGATAAATTGGTATGGTAATTTTATTTTTTTTACTATACATTTCAAAAAGTTGAGAACTTGTAGAGGAATTCTTGCTGTTCTACCTTTGACTTGGTATTTGGTATAGCATGGTGAGGACTAAAGTTGTCGCTTTTGTTTTTGTTGGATCAGGATAGATTTTTGGAATATTCTTCTGGGCAACATCCGATTGTTCTTCAAATTGGAGGTAGTGACTTGGGAGGATTAGCAGAAGCTGCAAAACTTGCTCAAGCCTACTCCTATGATGAGATTAATCTCAAGTATACATCATCATACATGAACTTTCATTTTTCTTATTCTTAAAGATCTTTTCTTTTAAACAATCTCTGCTTTATGTGTAGTTGTGGATGCCCTAGCCCCAGAGTAGCTGGACATGGATGTTTTGGTGTAACTCTTATGCTAAATCCGCAGGTGAACTGATGCATATTTACTTGGGTTCAGGTGATCATATATCCTGTCATCATTTTCTAATCATAGTATATATATGTGGGAGGCAGCTAGTTGGTGAAGCCATGTCGATCATTGCAGACAATTCTGATGTTCCTGTTAGTGTAAAATGCCGTATTGGAGTCGATGACCGTGATTCATATAACGAGCTATGTAAGTTTTCCTTACCTTTGTTTAATTATTTAAATAAAAAACTACTGTTTGTTCGGAAAAACTGTCAATGCCCTCTTGGGTGTGAAAAAATCCGTGGTTGCTGTTTTGGCATTTCTTGCTGCAGCCAATCAAATAAGAATTCAAATATGGTTAACAGTATTACACTTAATCATGTGGTTTATGGTGCCCCCGCCTGATTTTCAAGGCAGTTCGAGGATCTTGATTGATTTTGTTTGTCAGATATGGATTATGGACTCCCATTAAAGATTGAAATCTGTTGTTATTTTTTGACTCCTAAAGACGAATTTATACTGTATATGCAGTCTGTTTCTGGCAGGCTGGCACTTGTTAATACATCTTTCTTGACACAAGAATAAATAAATGATGCTCATGGAATTATCAACAATATGTTTAACTGAAATACGAACTTCCATTACCATGCTATCTAACGTGCATCCAATCTTTCCAGGTGAATTTGTGTACAAAGTATCCTCGCATTCGCCCACTAGACACTTTGTAATACATTCGCGGAAGGCACTTCTCAATGGCATTAGTCCAGCTCAGAACCGAACGATACCTCCTTTGAAGTACGCAGTTATATTGTGTTGATGTTGGTATTACCATTTGTAAATTACTGATTTATTAATTATTCCAAATAAAAAGGGTATTAGCCGTACAAAAATTTTGGTTAAAGAATTGATACTCAAGATAGCAAGTTTCAGTTGCATTTACTTTTTCCTTCACCACGTAAAAGTATGCTAATCAATTCCAATGAGTGCAGATATGAGTACTTCTATGCCCTTTTGCGCGACTTCCCTGACCTAAGGTTTACGATCAATGGAGGAATCACTAGCATTGATGATGTAAGCCTACTTTTGTTATCTTTGAGTTAATTCTTCTATTGTTTGCATTGTTCTTTGTGTTTATCATTATGTCTTCCTCCGTCTTCCTTGATATCTGTATTAATTGCATCACACACCAAGCAGGTCAATGCGGCACGAAGGGCTGGCGCTCATGGTGTAATGGTTGGCCGTGCCGCGTATAATAAGTATCTTTCCTTCCCCTGGGTTTATGCTTTCAAGATATCCAATTTTGCTTTATGGCCTCCAGCATGTCAAACTTGTTATTAAATATTAATGAAGTGTTTTCTTATCAAGCTAGATAATTTTTCCTGTGCGCTTTGGTTTTTATTATTCTCTTCTTCGCAAATCTTAATGAAGATGTGTATGGCATCGTAGCCCATCAATATTGGTTTCAACAGTTGGTCTAATATCCTTTCTTTTATGAATGAGACTTTAATTACTTTTGGTACTCTTACACAGTCCTTGGCAAATTCTGGGGCAAGTCGATAGGCTAGTATATGGAGAACATGACAATGAAGTCACAAGGCGTCGGGTATGCTAGCAAGCTCTGTTACCAAGTTAATTGTATCTGTCCAATGCTTCTTACAAGTATGGTCTTAATAGGTCCTTGAGAAATATCAATTATATGCTGATTCTGTTCTGGGAAAGCATGGGCCTTATAAACCTAATGTCCGTGATTTGGTTAAGGTATGAATTTTGATCAAGACTGCCTTTTGACCTGCATCCGCCTCTGTTATTTTAATTGTAAAAACTCTTCAGAAAGCTAAATTCTGGATGTGTGCCAATGTCCATGCTTTCTAATTGTTTTTTCAGAAGGCTCCAATCTTTCCTCACATTTTGTAATGTACCATATTCTCAATGTATTATGTTTTCCTCATTATCATGTAGCCTTTATTAGGCCTGTTCCATTCGGAGCCTGGAAATGGTTTGTGGAAACGCAAAGTGGATGCAGCTTTTACCAAATGCAAGGTATGCCCATTTTAAAAGCACAGTGGATTGTACAGTATTCTGATGCAGTTTACAATCCTGTCCGTTTATCGAAGTTCAATCTGTTTGTCATCCAACATTCATCTTTTATTTGTAGACTGTCAAATCCCTTTTGGAGGAAACCCTTGTAGCAATTCCGGATCATGTTCTGGATTCAACTCCCTCTTACACTTCATCTGGCCATGAAGATCTTTTTGATGGTATTCATAGGTTCCTTCCGCCTCCATATGTAATGGAGACAGAGCTGCTCTATGCATAGTATCTATATAACAGAGGTACATTAGTTTCACTTGTTACATTTCCAAAGCGTATGGCCTGAGTATGCCATGTACGGATACTACTGATATATTCACATTGCAAGTCCCTCCATAAACGGAAGGCTATAATGACTGAATATGGATTTTAAAATTCAAATTGGTGTATGCTTGTCAGGAACGTTTCAAGGCAATTAGTCACAGAATCTGTGTTATGGTCTGAATTGTGATAAGAATAATGAATCTCAACTAGTCCAAACTAACCTGCCTGTCAGATTCTCATTATAATATTTTAAAACTTGGAATAGAGGTTTTCCAATAAGATTCTTTGTTTCTATGGGTTATTGCTTGGTAACATGTCTGTCTTTCTATGCAAGTGTTTGAAAATTAACTTGTGAAGCTCTGTGTAGCTTATACCTGCTATATCTCTTATGTTGTTGTGTTTCTGAAGCTAAGCAGTTCGAGAAGCATGTAGAAAGGAGATTATGACTTCTACGCCACAAAATGGTTCCTGCTCAAATGGATAGATGAAGCTGATGTGTCACACATACGTGCATCACGAAATCCTTCAAAGATAAGATGAAGGATTGGCCTCCACCAGTTCTTTCTTCAACACCCACACACTCCTCATTTAACTCACCTTAGAATCAGAAAAAGTCATCCAGAAACCTGTCCTGCCATCACTAGAAGATAATGGCCTCATTCACCATGACAGCGTCATTCCTTAGTGCTGCAGGCCCAGCCCTCTGCTCGCCAGCCCCTGCTCAACGCAGACTCGTCGTGACAAATGCAGCAGCCAAAGCTACTGAAACTACCAATTCAAGCACAGACAAAACTCAAGAGTCCAACAATGGGAGGAGGGATCTGATGTTCGCAGCAGCTGCCGCTGCAATGTGTTCTGTTGCAGGAATCGCATTGGCTGATGAGCCTAAACGTGGAAGCCCTCAAGCTAAGAAAGCCTACGCTCCCATTTGTGTCACTATGCCTACTGCCAGGATCTGCCACAACTGATCCTAAACATCATGTTGTTCTGCATTGTGCTGTTGTCATTTATATCAGACTTTGTCAAGAGTCGAATATTATCCATGTACTTTATTATTTCTATCAACCAGTAAATCTTCACTCTCACTCCAGTAATAATCTACATAATTAAATTAATTTATATATCCTGGTGTAAATAGTATAGACTGCTGCAGTGATTCTTAAACTGTGTTTCAACTTCAAGTTCCGCCACCAATGAATTTCAGCATTTTGGCAAACTCCTGTGACCTCATCATCTCTGTCTTTAGTTTTCAGAATAATGTTCTGTAAAATGATTCCTAAACATTTACGCTTCTTGCTGCAGTCGATGGTCATTGCTTTCTTTGAAGCACTTGTTCCTCTAATGTTTCTGAACGTTACATTCTCAATCTGCAGTGCCTTACTCTACACAGAAAAATGAAAATGTCCAAAAGTTACTAACTGTTTGAATAAATCGGTTTAAACATGTAATAGTAATAACAGTCGCAGTAGTTCTGATCGGATTTTTTACATTGTTCATAGTAATGTCCTCAAATTTAATTTTTCTTGCATATCCATACCCATCCTGTAAAACATGAGAAATGAAATGTAAAAAAAAAATCATTGCAATATTCTTTTTTCCCGAAAATATTTGTTCAAGTTCCTGCCAAGTTTTGATTCGGACTCCATTGGTAGTTCCTGATAGAGTTGCTCTTTTTACATGCACATCTGAAACCGTTGCATGGGAATTGTTATCCCCTAAACTCCCAATACTGCAAAAAAAAAAAAAAAAAAAAGAGTTCATGAGAAGCGGCCAAAAAAACATGCGTTCTGAGATTGTTTATGGTATGTACCTGATTCCATGCCCAGGGCCGGAAAATATGTTTGATGGTCTGATGTTTTCTGATCCGCTCTCTATCGATATACAGTCATCGTCTGTCTCATACATATATCAGATTTCATGTTATACATTCAGCGTAGTATCGATTTTTGGTTAAAACAGGTGATATATGTTTACCTGTTTTGATTACAGAGTTTGAGAGATGGACATTCTTACTAGATGTGATATGTATATACCATTACTATTAGGACTCCATTCCGGCCAAGAGAGGTAGCAGATACACCGTGACATTTTTGCGAAATTTACTGTCATTTTTTGACCACTAATTTTCCCACTCTCAAGTTTTTGCATTCATAAAAAGTTAGCCAAATACATAATTTAACTCCCAGAAAGAAAATTTGTTAGGAAAATGAGGGAATTTGTTTTAAACGAATGAAAAGTACAGTTGGCGCTACTTTGCAAGGCTGAAATTGAAATATAAATGTAAAAATTCGTTAATTAGTTTTATATCGTAAATATGAAAAGACTTGACATAGTAAAATGATAAATAATAAACATATAACTAGTCTTACTTTAGATTTATCGATTTTGCACGAGTTTTTCCACCATATATCACCATTTCCATTGAAAGTTCCACTGCCAAGTATCCGGAAATTGGAAATTTTTTCAAAAATGATCCAGTGTCTTGAATTCTTCTTGTAAACTGATGCAAAGATGGTTCCATATAACTAAAAATAACAACACGAAAATGTCATTAGTTTCCTTACATGAATCATTTAAGGCAATTGATCATATAAAAAGGGCTTCTTAAAATAGAAAGTATAAAGAGATCTAGGTCATTCATCTGATTCATCCTACGTCCTAGATTAGATCACAATATTAAATGAAAAATGAAAAATAGACAAATATGGAAACACACAATATTTGAATTAAACATATTATATTCTACATTAATCCATAATATCTTGCTCATCATTTTTTAATGACAATATCCTTCCTCATTATCACAGTACAGAATCACATTTGAAGAGATAACAACATACCGATCGGAAAGAGATGAGCCGTGAAATTCCTGTACCCTGTTTGATGTACATAATTCATGAATCTGAAATACTTTTCATGTACAGTTTTGTTCTGTCCCCTATTTGAATTTTATAATTCCCGACTTATCAACATTCCATCCTCTTGACTATTGTCGAATCCATTACAATGTCATTTCCAAGAATATTGTACCTTTCGAACATCTCCTCATAGCTTATGACCCTCAGAATGCACTCATCTACATTCCATCCTCTTGACTCATGGATCATCAAGTTACGGTTACGCCATAACAACCATACTCCAATAACAACCTTCCTCAACATTTTTAGAGATTCTGAACCCATATAGAACCACAACAAGTTCGAAATATTATTCTGATATTCTGATGAGACTTGACGAACATTTACTTTATTCAAAAAAACCTTACTCCACCATCACTTAATAAAAAAGTGCTCAAACGATTCATCTTTATATCCACAAAAACAACTGGTTTCCCCTTCAACTCCTCTTTTAATAAGTGCTGCGCGGACCGACAGAGCTTGATGAAATAACTTTCAAATATGTATTTTCACTTTGTCCGGGGCTTGATTTCTCCATATATTTTTTCCATCTTGAGACTGTTCAATGTTTGAGTTTGCACCCAGGTTACTTGATCTAAACAATTGCCAATTATATGCAAATTTATACCCGTCTTTAAACGAAATTTTTTTCTGAAGTACCACTTTTCCATTTCCATGACTCTGGGCTAAGATAGATGTTTATTAGGATGGGTGCAACGCGGAAGAATAATTCTTGGGTTTTGTTAAGTGGTTGCGATAATTCTCCCTAGCTAATATCACATCCCTTGTCGTGTGCATCATGCATCAGATACGAAAAAGACTCAACCGGTTGTCAACAAACTTGGAAAAATTGCAACGACCTGCTCCTTCACTCGAACTTCAAGTACATTTTTGCAAATGTTGTAACTTGTGCGGGATAAATCACTGGGATCTCTAGTGTTATTTGATAACGATATGTGTCGTCAATAGGAGCAGTCGTGGCATTGACCCTGAAGATGTAAACTACACCACGCTGAGCCAACTAGTGGCAGAGAAAACCCACCTGCACAGGTACTTGTTGATCTAACCAAAACTACTACCACGATGTTAGGTCATCTTTTCCAAGAGCAAAACCCTGGTGAATGTTTGTAATACATATCATGTCTAAGTAGGCGATTCAGGGGTGAAGATATTGAAGGGTTGCAGCTAGAAAAGTCCCTCGAGGTTGGATTGAGCTGCATAATTGAGACAAAGGCATGATCGAGAGTTGGGAATTTGAGCCACTGATTACAGGTTAACGTTATAGTAGTAGTAATATAAGTTATCTAAATGAGTGCACGAATGACTACTACTGTTACTTATTTACAATGGGCTCAACTTATTCGAGCCCAATGGGCTCTGCACACTCAAGGCCTCTTAGCCATCTGTGTGCATCAGACGACGTACGTCGTTTCCAACTGTCCAAATTGGGCGCCGCCGCATATCGTTTCATCCGCAAAGTCTGCCCGCAACCTTCCGCCTCCGGATTGGAATTCAATTTATGGCTGCTGCCTTCGATCTTACCAACCACTGCTACATCTGTGCAATCAACGGCAACAGTCGATTCCGATTGATTCAATCGGCGCCTGCAATTCGTGGAACTGTGGTGAGTATGACGTCTGCGATTCCGATCCAGGGTGAAGATACGAAGCAACAGAAAGTTACTGGAGATTCATTCATTCGAACTCATTTGAGGAAGTTGTCACCTTATCAAGCTATTCTTCCGTTTGAGGTTTTGTTTAATTGAATTTGGTTCTGATACTAATGAAATTCACAGCTATTAGTCTGATTCCATTTTACTGAATTGAGCAGCCTATAGAGGCTGAGCAACGGCAAGCAAGATATTTTGAGTTTCGTTGACACGCAATGCTAGTCACATTGGTTTTGTGAAATGTGAAGTGATAAAAGTATGCTACTCTTTCCATCCAGGTACTGTCCACTCGTCTCGGGAGGAAACCTGAAGATATCATCAAATTGGATGCTAATGAGAATCCATACGGTCCACCCCCTGAGGCAAGTTATTCTTTTTTATTTCTTATGTGCCTGTAAAGTAATTTGGTATACTGAATTTAGTGAATCATGCTCACTGATGGTAATGGATATGCTTTTTTTGTATGGAGTTTTGGACAGTTTGGTATGGTATTACTATTATTAGTTCTTTCATCACATGCTAACTGCGTCTCTGAATAATTATTAGACTGTAATAGGTTTTTGAAGCATTGGGTTCCTTGAAATTTCCATATATCTACCCTGACCCTGAAAGCCGTCGTTTGCGTGCTGCTCTTGCTGAAGACTCTGGTCTTGAGGCTGATCATATCCTTGTTGGATGTGGTGCCGACGAGCTTATTGATTTAATTATGCGGTTAGATTTTGCAAACTGGTCTGTTTAATTATTCGATGCTACACTCGTGTTCTTGAAATTTATTTGTTATAAGAGACTTTGAGTTTCATTTGAAGTATTTTCACCCTCTATTCTGCAGATGTGTACTTGATCCTGGTGACAAAATAGTGGACTGCCCTCCAACATTTACCATGTATGAATTTGATGCTGCGGTTAACGGAGCGCATGTCATCAAGGGTACACATCATTCTACTGCTCTTTTGCGATCTTATACTTGTATGATTTAACAGCTTACATAGGATTTATTGTTGATTAGCACTGTTTTGGATTGATGATGACTTTGTTTTGTGTCTGAGTTTCTGACACCTGCCTTCACTACTATGTTTTCCAGTTCCAAGGACTGCTGGCTTTGGATTAGATGTAGAGAAAATTGCTAAGGTTGTTGAATCAGAGAAACCAAAGATTATTTTTCTGACATCTCCTAACAACCCGGATGGGAGGTAATGTTTACAAACATATATCGAGTTCACACTTGTTCTTATTGTGTCGAGTTCCTCCTCATTCTTATTGTTAGGAATAATGGTGACAATATGATACCCCTTACAAAGTTCCAATAAACGTTTTGTTGTTTGCGCCTATGCAGTATAATTTCTGATGAAGTTCTTTTGAAGGTGCTAGAATTACCTATTCTAGTTGTCCTTGACGAAGCCTACATTGAATTTTCTGGTATCGAGTCTCGAATGAAATGGGTGAAAAACTATGAGAACCTTATTGTCCTTCGTACATTCAGCAAAAGAGCTGGTATATTTCTGCTTTGCTTTCCTTTGGTTTCAGAATTTATTCCTGTAAATTTGAGGTTGGTAAAATTGTACTTGTACAAAAATTATATATTTGGGAGTAAGGACAGACTTGCACTATGTGGGATGAAGTTAAATTTCCTGGAGCGCGGTACGTTTTCCTTTAAAACATGTTGTAATCAGTCTATATATGTTTAACAGGTCTTGCTGGACTTCGTGTTGGATATGGAGCATTCCCTATGAGCATAATAGAATTTCTATGGAGAGCTAAACAGCCATATAATGTTTCTGTTGCTGCAGAAGTCGCAGCCTGTGCAGCTTTACAAAACCCAAATTATCTTGAAGTAAACAGTCGTTACATCTTTATTCTGGCTTTTCGTGTATCAAATTTTGTGCTTGATATCTCTGTTTGTCACAAGTGTGCTCATGAAAGCTCTGTTTGTGGCAGACTGTTAAAGCAGCTCTTGTGAATGAGCGTGATCGACTATTCAATCTCCTGAGTCAGGTTCCATATCTCAAGCCATTTCCCAGCCATTCCAACTTCATCTTATGTGAGGTTACAAACGGAAGGGACGCCAAGCAACTTAAGGTAATCACAGTATCTCCATATCCATTGCATTCCATCATTCCATGGTTACACATTGTTCTTGTGCCAATATAGAATTTCGTCATCACCGAGTTTCATGTAAAATGGGTGCATCTCAAAACGTATTGGCTGATTATGAGTCATCTGGTGCTGACATACCTTTTGTCTTCATTGTCAACAGGAGGATCTCGTCAAAAAGGGAGTGATGATCCGCCACTACAGCAACAAGGAACTTAAAGGCTACGTCCGTGTCTCCGTTGGGAAGCCAGAACACACAGATGCTTTGATGGAAGGTCTCCAGCGCTTATCTTAACCATCACCCCTTTCCCCTGCTCCATAGTATGTATCTGTATTGCTCGGTTATCATAATTTCAAATTTCTTTACTTTTCCAGGATTTGACCATAATGACCAAAACCCCAAGGACTGCATTAGAATAAAGAAATAAATTTATAATTTAGTAAATCAAAAGATCAAAGTTCAAACCCGATTCACTTGGCTTCCATACCGAGCGCCAA
>JAWWMW010106386.1:0-10562 GCA_035048345.1 Echeveria elegans
ACAAACTACTGAATAAAGAAATACTCTTGTGATCGGGAAGATCACCCATATTGTGTGAGAATTAATACTTCGTATACTCATTATCCCGCATGCTTTGAGTGACACAGGTTTTTCATTAGATTGGAATTGTGAAGATTATCGCTCCAGGAAGTTTTCTTTAGTATCTGGGTTGTTCTGCTCAGGGAGAACAGAATTACAATTGGTATCAGAGCGGTTACTCAACATACAGAGTAGATCTAGCTGAAGAGAAATGTTTATTCGTGAAGGTGCAAACGTAGGAAGACCCCCTTTACTGGAAAATGAAAACTTTGGCTACTGGAAAGCCAAGATGCGTACATTCATCCGAGCACAGGATGAGATGGCTTGGGCTGCAATTGCCACTGAATGGAAGGAACCTACTGTGACTAACACAGAAGGGGTCATCTCACGTAAAACTGAAAATACCTGGACAGAGACAGAGAAACGTGTTGCTCTAGGAAATGCTCGTGCTCTAAATGCAATTTTCGCCGCTGTGGACTCAGACAATTTTCGGTTAATCTCAAATTGTGAAACAGCCTATAGTGCTTGGGAAGCTCTCCAGGTAGCTTATGAAGGCACCTCCAAAGTAAAAATCTCTCGTCTCCAGATGATCACTACAAAATTTGATTCTCTTAGAATAAAGGACGATGAGAGGATTGCAGAATTCAATGCAAAACTGAAGGACATTGCCAATGAATCATCTATGCTTGGAGAAGTCATGAAGGATGAAAAACTTGTGAGAAAGGTTCTCAGGTCCCTTCCCCCGAAGTTTGACATGAAGGTTACTGCAATTGAGGAAGCACCCTATGTCACTCCAGGAATTAATGGGATCTCTTCGGACCTATGAAATGAACTTGGCTAACAAGGCACCGTCAAAAGGAAAATCCACATTAGGATTAGCTGCGGGAGTATCTGAAGATTCTCTAAATGATTCTGATGAATGTGATGATCTAGCAATGTTTGCCCGGAGATTTAACAAGTTCTTCAAATCATACAAAAAGCAAGGTAGTAATTCTAACTATAGAAATCAGTTCAAAGGGAGAAGAGGAAATGAACAGGAACAAGTGAAAGATCTTGAAAAACAGATCCAGTGCAGGGAATGCAAAGGTTTCGGACACATCCAGGCTGAATGTGCTAATACTCTTAAGAAAAATAAACAAAAGTCCATGGCTGCTTCCTTAAGTGACGATAACTCAAGTGAAGAAGATGAGGTTACTCTGTTGGGTCTTTCTGCTCAGGCCGCATCTACTGGAGAGAGCAATTCTGACGTGATAGCTGAACATAATGAAATCAATCCTCCTATCTTGGATGATGCTAATGGAGTTGATGATCTAGTAGCTGATACTGATGATTCAGATGGAGATCTCTATGACTCAACCGACAGAGAAAGATTCTGTGAACTTTACCTCAAGTGGGAGGAAGTCATTAAAAGAAACGCTGCTCATGTGAAAGAAATAAGAGATCTACAGCTTCAGATATCTAATTTAACAGACTGTCTCTCCAGAGAGCAAAAAGAACACAGGATCACAAAAGGAGAATTAAATAGGCAGATCAAGTATACTAAAATGATGGGATCAGGATCGAAGGATCTCGATAAAATACTGGCAGCTCAAAGGATATGCAACAAAGGTCATCCTGGACTTGGGAGTGAATATCAGGATCCATCTGAAGATACTAAGTTTGTCCCCGAAGAAATTATTCATCAGGATCTATTCTCTCCTGAGTCAGGTATGTCGACTAATACATCAAATTTCTAAATTTCTAAAACTTGTTCATTTTGCTCCAAAACAGGCCACTCAATGAAGAAGTGTGAAAAGTTTCATCAAAAATACTACCTCAAGGAATCTTACTTCACTGCTACTAGAGAGAGGATTTGGACATTGAGCTCCTTACAGAGAAACAATTACTTGAGGTATCACTCCCATAATCATCTAAACTGTGATAACCAAGAAAACTTCGTTGTAGGCTCATATAATAGTGGGGAGACTCATCATTATTCTCCTAAAATGGAATGTCGGCACGTAAGTTACGTTGCCTACTCCTCAAGCATGATGCTGGACAGAAACAAATGGTACTTTGACAGTGGTTGCTCCGCTCATATGACCGGAGACAGAGAAAACCTAATTGATGTGCATCCTTTGAACGAAACAGGAAGAACTGTTACGTTTGGTGATGGTGTTGAAGGGAAAGTAACCGGTATTGGAACGTTGAATGTGGATGGAATTCCTCCAATCAAGAATGTTCTTCTGGTAGATGGTTTAAAAGCAAATCTTCTTAGCATCAGTCAAATATGCTCCGGGGGTTTGGAAGTAAAGTTCACGCAAGATGAGTGTACCATCTTAAATATTTCAGGTAAACCTATTCTTAAAGGTCGAAAGTCATCTAACAATTGCTATTTGCTTGAGTTATGCAGAGAAAAACTACAGAAAAAATGCTTGATGATCAGACAGATCGAGGTGGACGAATGGCACAGGAAGTTAGGACACCTTAACACCAAAACTCTGCTTAAGATTTTGGGCTCTAAATTAGTCAGAGGATTACCTAAACTGTCAGGAAAGTCTGAGGTGGTCTGCAGAGAATGTCAGCTTGGCAAGCAAGTAAAGGCGAATCATCCCAAAACTGATCGAACAAGCTCTAAACGGATTCTGGAACTCATACACATGGACTTGATGGGACCCATGAGTACAGAAAGCATCAGTGGAAGAAAGTATGCTCCTGTGTGTGTGGATGATTTTTCAAGATTCACGTGGATCAAATTTCTGAGAGAAAAGAGTGAAGCAGCTAGAGTCATAATCAACTTAATTACTGAACTCCAAACAGAAACTGAGCATACTCTCAAATCCATAAGGAGTGATCACGGTAAAGAATTTGAAAATTATGAACTATCTATTTTCTGTGATGAACAGAGAACAAAGCATCAGTTCTCTGCTCCAATCACCCCTCAACAGAATGGAGTCGCAGAAAGAAAAAACCACACCATCCAGGAAATGGCTCGTGTCATGCTCCATTGAAAGAAGCTCAACCTGAAAGTCATGTGCTGGAACCATCAGCCAGTGAAAGCCTAGAAAATTATCAGTTAGCTAGAGATAGGGAGAGAAGGAAACCTAGAGCAAATCCTAGATATTCTTCTTTTGCTGAATTAGTTTTTACTGCCTTAGTTGCTGCGCAAGATGTAATAATTAGTGAACCTAGCACCTATTTAGAAGCTATTAACTCTAAGGATAGGAAAAATGGCAGGAGGTCATGGATGATGAGATGAATTCACTGAATGTGAATAAAACTTGGATATTAGTTCCTAAGCCTAAGAGTCAGAAGTTAGTAGCTTGTAAATGGTTATTTAAGGTTAAGGAAGGTATAGAAAAATCAGATAACCTTAGATATAAAGCTAGACTTGTTGCTAAGGGTTTTACTCAATGAGAAGGCATAAATTAAAATGAGATATTCTCTCCTGTAGTTAAATTTAAAACTATTAGGATTATTTTATCTGTTGTAGCTAGTTTTGATTTAGGATTAGAACAGTTAGACATCAAAACTGCTTTTCTTCATGGTGACTTAACTGAAAAATTCTATATGCATTAGCCTGAGAGTTTTGTAGATGTCAAGTACCCTAATCATTATTGTTTACTGAAAAAATCTTTGTATGGATTGAAACAAAGTCCTAGGCAGTGGTATTTAAAGTTTGATGCATATGTGGTCAAGATAGGATTTACTAGAAGTGAGTACGATCCTTGTTGTTATATTTTAGTTATAAATGATTGCAAAATTTTTATTTTGTTGTATGTGGATGATATGATGTTAGTACTATCATTAGTGAACTTAAGAAGAAATTGATCATTGCTTTTGATATCAAGGATTTAGGACATGCTAGAAAAATTCTAGGGATAATAATAGAAAGAGATAGGAAAAATCTCAGGTTAAAGGTTCATCAGCGGGCGGCCTTACTTGGAAAAGGTAATTTCCAAGTATGGCAGTGGTAAGGAAAAAGAGGTTGCAATGCCCCCGCCTCCTCAGTTTGTGTTAGACAAGTCTCAATGCCCAGTTAGTAGGACTGACATAGCTAGAATAATTGATATACCCTATGCAAATGTGTTAGGATCCTTAATGTATGCCATGATAAGTACTAGACCTGATTTATGCTATGCAATGTCTCTGTTAAGTAGATTTATGTCAAATCCTGATTATGAGCATTGGCTTGCATTACAACGGGAATAATGTCATTTGAATCTCCAACTTCTCAGTTTTGCCCATTTAAATCCTCAACTCAGTTTTGGCCATTTAAATCCTCAATTTCTTAGTTGACTTTCAAAAAAATCTTAAGTTTATGTTGACTTTGTCATTATAGGTATCACCTGAGCATTTTAGGGTTTAGGGTTTAGGCCTATAATGACAAAGTCAACATAAACTTGAGATTTTTTTTGAAAGTCAACTAAGAAGTGGAGGATTTAAATAGGCAAAACTGAGTTGATAATTTAAATGGGCAAAACTGAGAAGTTGGAGATTTAAATGACATTATTCCCATATTTTAAAGGTTTTTTGATATTTTTTTAAAAGTTGATATTTTGTTGGAGGCCGCTTATTCAAAAAAAGTGACGAGTTTGTGGTGTTTAAAATCAAATGTTTGTACAAGAGGTGTTTAAGTCCAAATTTCATGAATAGCGGGTATTTAAGTCTAATTTACTCTTAAATATATTTTTTCCATACAAAGTAAAATCTATTTTTTTAATACTTCAAGAATTAACGTTCGAAAAAATGACAAGACCCTGCTACTACTAGTTCATTTGTTCGTCAATGCAAAACATATGTTGTCATCCTATTTATTCCAACACAAAACAACCAAAATAAATCCTGAGTTTTAACAAACTTGTTTGAAAAAGGAATGGGGACATGAGACAATGTTTTTGAGTTCTAATGTTTTATTACTTACTAATATTTAAACAGTTAAACGCGCACACCAAAAATCTAAAATCCAATGGTTTAGGACTGGAAGTAAATCAAAAATTCTAACCCAACCGATCTGGACCGCACGGAAATCCGAAATTCTAAAATTTGAGGACCGTTAACCAACTGGTATCGGCCTCGATCTCCGATCCGATTCTGCCTGCGTTTTTTGCATCCTAATAATTAGTGTTTCAAGCATAGAGCTGATGGTTTTATTTTTTGACAAAACTTACAAAGCATGTGTACCAAAGGGCTGTAAAAAGATTCTTTCATTACATGTTTCTCTACTGATTCAAGTATCTGAGCATCTGAAGTAGGCTAGCCGCTAGCAGTCATATATAAACACAATTTGGGATCTTAATCAAGGTAAAAATTTTGGATCTTGTTCAGCTATCATTTGAGCCAACTCAATCAGGCTACTGAAGGCACATAGAAACTATAAGGCTCACGAGGTATTCATCAACAGAGACCGGGCCTTTCCATAGACACTGAAATATCCATATATGCCAAATCAGGCTCCTTGCTCTTGTCTTTACATATCCTCTCCTTCGACGAAAGCCTCTGATCGTACTAGCCTTGCCATTACGTAAAGAAAAACAACACGAACAAACCTATAAAGAGAGCCAAGAGGAATAGTATCATCATGATCTGCCCTTTCACACCAGACTTCTTCATGACTATAGCCACTTTTTTCTGCGGTAAAAAATAAGTCATCCAACTGTATCAAAATTCGCTTAAACCCGGGTTGCAAACAAAAAGACTGTCAGTAAGATCAGTTTATTACCTGAACAAAATCAAAGACGGTTCGAGGTGCTGTCCATGTCTGTGCACAACTCGTCTATAATCTTCTCCTGAGATCCACCAAATATTTCAGCATACAGACTTTAAAACTACAGATTGTAGTCATTGTACTGTACTTGTTCTCTATCCGTCATTGAAAACTTGGAAAAAAAAAGACAAAACTACAACTTCACTAGGAGAACAACAAACGCTAAAGGATTTTTTAGTTCGATAATTTACGGTTTTCCCAAATTATTGATGTATAAATATACTTATATTTAAATTAATAGAAACAGTTTTTTCAAAAGTGTTAATAAAATGAATAAATTAGAGATTTACAATAGAATTTCAATACTTTTAGGCACTAAGATACTTTACATTGCAGCCTTAATATTTTGCATTTTATTGTTCTGATTTCATTGTTTTTTAAAGTTAAACTTTATATTCAAAAAATTAAATTTATGTATAAAAAATTACAATGACAAGTAATGGTAAATTAAAAAAATTTATCAAACTTTATCTCGGTAAAACAATAAATTATTTTTTTCAGTCAGTAAATCGATAATTTACACTGTTCATAACTAGCTGAAACAATCTTCCATGGATGTTCGACTTAGATCATCTGCACCCATTGCATTCCATGATGAGCTTCTTTAGGAAGGAGTTTCTTTTAAAACATATGCACCAATCAGAATCTGGAAGAAGGCATCTTAGCTTTTAACAAGAAGAGGTTTGTATTTTAAGATGAACCTTTTGAATGAAGGAGTAAGAAAAAAAAACATCCCATATGATCGAAGCGTTGGTTGGAATAAAAATCAATCAGTTCTTAAGAGGAAGTTTGCCACTAAGTGCTTTAGCTATTGTTGTTTTTAGGGCAGCTCAATGGACACTAGTTTTATAGTAGCATTTCCCCTTCAATACATTGAAATGAAATGAAAACAAACCAAATTTTTTATTTTACAAAAAAAGAAAATAAAAGCTTGGATATAAATAAGGAAAAATTGTCGTTAATAATCCAATCTTTCACCTGTCGTTAAGGGTATGCTGCGAGCAAAAAACCATCAAAGATAAGATTATTTAGAAATAATCCATAGTTGAAATTATTTTCAGGAGACAGATGAAAGTTTGAATTATTAACGACAATTTTTTCTATAAATTATAGCTTTCATTACATTGAGTTGATACCACTGAGAACCATTACTTTTATCAGTTTTCTTAACTTTTTGTACCATTTCTATCATCATCGTCTTAAGATCCATGTTAGCAAATTGGTGTAATTTAATGGGCAAATTATAAATGAATAGCTATTAATTTAAAAATAAAAATCATTAACAGTGACAAAAAAAAAGTGAGATTGTTCAGTTTTCAACGGAAGCAATCAAATTCAATTTGTTTCAAATGGCAGAGAAGTAGTAAAAGAGACAGATGATCCATTCTCCGTACTTGTCTCGCAAATTTGTAGCTCTTAATTCTTTTTTCTAAAATTGCATCCTTTTTCTTTGCTCTCATTTTTCATCTTACATATCGTTCCTCAATTCAATCAATCAATTCATATACTCAGGTAATCGATCTCGAAAATGTACGTCGATAAGCGCACAAAAGTTCCGCTCTGATTCGATTTTTACTCAAATAGTTCATATAAAATTCTGCATTTTTATGTGAATTTATTTCTTTTGTATTTTTCAGATTCAGGAATTTGAGGTTGATTCTCTACATGTAAATTTATTGTGGCTCTAAAGTTTATATTGATTGAAATGGTGAAATATGGCAAAACCCAAAAGATATCAACGGAGGAAAACGGTCGTCGTCGTGGCTCCTCGAGCTCGTATTCGAATTCCTCAGCTTCCTCAAGTTCAGATTCTGAGTATTATTCACCTGAGGAAATAGTTGGCAAAAATCCTAAGCATCATAAAGTGCGACGAAGTCCGAAGGTGAAGCATTCGAAAGTTCATAAATTGATATTGTCTGAAACGGATGTGACCGTTGGAGGAGATTCTGCTTCAACAAGTACTGAAAATAATATCACCGTCGGACTAGACATTGCGGAGTTTAATGCAGCAATGGAAAAAATCCAGCAACTGGAGAAGGTAGTTTCGGATATGAATCACGAAAGACAGCAACTGTTTCGGACATTGATGGATGAAGTCAAAGGTTTTTTCGGGGAAGATAAGAATTTTTCGGACATCGGTGCACGAGAAGTTGATTTTTTCGATTTGGTGAAGGAAGTGAAAAAAGAAGCCATGACAGTTAAATTTCAGTTGGAATCAGCTGAAAAGGATAATCAAGAAATGAAAAAATATACTGAAGAGTGCAACGCGAGTATGACGCGTCTAGGAGATGAAAATGGCGCATTGCGCGCAAAGATCGACGAGCTTGAAAATTTACCACGGCCGCGTTGTGAATCTTGTGATACAAGTAAGGTTATTTATGAGGATACAAAAGCCTTACAGTCTAGAATAGAGGAGATGGTTAAGCAAGTTCGCGATTTGCAGCGTCAAAATGAAAAGTTGGACGAAGAGGTCATGGCATCGAAGAATGATAAGGAAACACGGGATGTGTTACAATCCAGGCTAGAGGAAAATGTTGCGCAAGTTCGCGATCTGCAGCGACAGAATGAGAAATTGGAGGAAGAGGTCATTGCATCGAAGAAAGATAAGGAAGCGAGGCTGAAGTTAGAAACCAAGCTAGAGGAAATGCTAGCAAAACATAGCGATTTGCAGAGTGAAAATGAGAAGTTGGAGGAAGAGGTCGTGGCGTCGAAGAGTGGCAAGGAAGCGAGGCATAAGCTAGAGTCCAGAATTGACGGGCTGGTTAAGGAAGTTAGTGATTTGGAGAACAGAAACAAGGAGACGAAGGAACAGATTATATTGTTCGAGGGAAGTCACGAAGCAAAAAATGTCCTAGAGTCTCGAGTAGAGGACCAAGTAGCCCAAATTGGAGATTTGCGCACCAAGAACAAGAAACTAGAGGAGGAGATAGTGTCGTTGAAAATGGAGAAGGAGAAACTAATAGATCAAATGGCTGCAATGCAACAGGAGATGGAATCTCTAAACAGCAGAAAAAGAGAGCTGATCGAACAGATAAATATTATCCAAGTAGAACGACTGGACGACGAAAGGTCACGGTCACGAGATGATGAAAGGAGAGTCTTGGAAAGTCAGGAGATGGTGAAAAACTTGGAGATCGAAATTGATTCCTCAAATAAGCAAAAAAGTGAGATGGGAGTTATTCTGAAAGAAACAAACGAAGAAAATGGTCAGCTGAAAGAGAAATTGAAAGAGCTGGAGAACAAAATATATGACCTGGAGCGAACTTTAGTACAACGTAACGAAAGTGTGTCAGAGCTCGAGAGAGAAGCAAGTGAATTGTGTACAAAACTTTCATTACGAGACGAAGAGTTTAACACTTTGCAAAGCCAGAAGACACAGTTAGAGCTGAAAATAGCTCGTGATCGAGAGGATGAAGCAGCATGTATGAAGAACAATAGTAGTTTAGGGAAGGAGCGCGAAGAGAAGATTAATAATGGGATAAGTAGTAAAGAGTTTGAGAAAATCAAAGGATGGTTCAAGGGCTCAAAGCCTAGTTTACAAGTTATAGAACGAAAAATGGAAGAACTCGTCGAAGAATTCCGCAAACATATGGAGGATAACATTCGGTTAATGAGCCAACGGATCAGGGTGACGGAACAGCTACACGTTGAAAATAAAGAAAATTACAAAATGACAAGAGAAAGGTTAGAGCAAGAGAATAGAATTCTTGAAGCAAGAACATTCGAACATTCTCGCATATTATCTACATTGGACACAGCGATGACAGGGCTAAAAAATGTCTCCGAGACCACACACAACATGCTATCAGGACTTGACTCAGTGTGCAAGCAATTCGATGAGCGGAGCGGACAAATAACCAAAAGAATTTCAAAATTCTCCGGAGAGCTTCGATATGTGAAGAATTGGGCAGTGGGTACAAAAAAGGTGAATGAACTACTGAAAGGCGAAATGGGCGGTCTAGTCGAGCAACTTCAAAGGAAAGAAGATAATGAAGGAGTACTGAGGGAGAAGATTTCGACATTGTTGGAAGAGAAAGTAGAGAATGTGAGCTTGATGAAGGGGTTGGAGCAAGTAGAGCAAAAGATGAAAGAACTTCAAGGGATGGTGAAGGAAAAGGAGAATAGTATTTTGGATATTTGTGAAGAGAAAAGGGAAGTTATAAGGCAGCTTTGTGTTTTGATTGATTATCAAAAAAATAGGAGTGATCATTTTAAACAAATTATTATAGAGAAATGTAATGTTGTGAGCCCAAGAAAATGTTGAACTAATGTTACAATGGTTATTAAATTCATAATCTACTTTTCTTTCTTTCTGTTCAATTCTTTTGCAAAAGAAAAATAATCCCATCGAATAATAATTTAAAAACCAAAATATGGACCAAGACTGCAACCTGCAACACCCAAAAACAACATAAATATGGATTATAGATACATTGGTTTGATTTCTAAATATGATAAGAAATCATAATAGCTTTGGTGGTTGAATATTTGGAGGGAGTGTGAATCATAAGTTTGTAATTTTTTTTTTCAATTTACGATCATTGGTTCAATCATGCGGGTCAATGAGCTTGATCACCGGATCAACTAAAAAAGCGGCCGGATCGATCTGGTTTTGACCATATTTGACCGGATTAGGGGTATTTCCGTCATTGAACACGGACCCGGCAAACCGGCCGAGTCACGGATCAACCTGATCGGGTTTAATAATAGTGCTAGCAAAGTGTAGTTTTAATAAAGCGATTAGAGGGTGGCGTTGACGGTCAATAAAACCGCGTCT
>JAWWMW010106396.1:0-10562 GCA_035048345.1 Echeveria elegans
TTTGAACGTCGCTAAATTTTTACAAAATATTTTACTATTTTTTGCTATTTTTATTAAATGTTTAAATGAAATATTATATGAAATTCAAGCTTTGTGAAACAATTATATTTAAAATAACCAAAAAAAATTAAAATTTTTGTTAAAATTCAGATGCATACAAAACACTAATGGTAAACTATTGAACATTTTTATATTTTTTTTAAAAAAATTGCTACATTTTTGTAAACTTTTGAAATATCAAATTAAATTTATACAAAATTATTCGTATTGTATAATTTCGTAATAAAAATGCCACTAAATGGTTGGATTTTGCATATTTGTTTTATAATGTTTGGAACTTTTTTAAGTTTTTTGATAATTCTTTTGATTTTTTAAAGTTAATTAAAGTGAAATGAGTGGTTTTTACTAAAAAGAATATTTTTGTGTGTGGTTTTGACTAATACCATATTTTACGGGTGAGGAATTCAAAAACTCATATTTTACGGGTGGTTTTTGCTAATAAACCCTTAAATTCAAATGATTCAACAATCAATATCCACCTTCAAATAAGGATGTTAAAATAGGAAACGAGTCATACAAAAAAGGGAATCGGATCCCGGAACTTCTCTCCTTTTTTCGGATGCATTCAGCTCAAAATCTGAATTCGATGTAAACTAAGCTGCACCAGAATTTTTTTCCTTTTTTTGGGTGCCTTCGCCTCTGAATTCAATACTAGAGAATTATAGTATATGTCGAATTCAGATTTTGAGCCGAAGGCACCTGAAAAAAAAAAAAAAGAGAAGTTCCCGTACAACTAGTGTTGTGGTTACACAGGATCCGATTTCACAAAAAAAGATAAAAGATACTAGATAAAATAAAATTATAAAAAAAACAATTTAAAATTTAATTTTTTGAGATTGTGTGACTATAACTAAATAATTATTATAAACTATTATTCCGTCCGACGTCCCGAAGGGAATGCGAGGGACATACGCTTATTTTCTCGCTTTATAAATCTCTTATGAATATGTGTCTTTCAAAATTTCTTAGAAATTTAATTTTTCTCGTGTGTCCATTCGATTTCCTTCAAACTTTTCAATATTTTCCGCTCCATTTTTAATTATTATTATTAATTTACTTTTTAATTTTACTTTTTAATTTTTGATTTTTAATGAGCCGTTTAATCGGTCGGGCTCATGTGTTTATTTGACGAAGAGGAGGGATGAAGGACGATGGATGTATTCTATTATATACTAGACTGGCGTACCGCTTGTCGTCCCGAATGCGTGAACCTGTCAAATACGGGCGAGACTCGATAGACCAATTTTTAGACTCGTGTGGTATGTGTAAATTAAAAATTATAATTTTATATGTTAAAATTTTATTTTTAATGGATCAGACTTGGCCTGTGTGGTATGTGAAAATTTAATCGGGCCCGTGTGATCTGTGTAAATTTTAATTTTAAATTTTTAATGGACCCAGCATGTGTGGTTTGTATAAATTTTTTTGAACCTAATTTAATGCTTATCACTATTTTTATTATTTAAATGGAGGTATTTTAGAAATTTTATTGTCCGTTCATGCGTTGCTCGTCCTATTCTGTTATATCTATAGACAAGTGAAAACACCCGTTGTTCCGATGGAAATGCGGCGAAAACAGTCGTTTGTTGCCTCACTTTTGAAATCTCCACCAAATTCGATGTATTTCGATGTCTCCATTCAATTCCTCTCAATCTCCCCAATGTTTCCCGATCCGTTGCAACAACTATCTTTTTATTTATTATTCCACAAATATTTGTTGAAGTTTAAGAGGACAACTTGGTTATTTATTTGTTGAGAGTGGGGTGAGGAAGGGATTGTTTATTTGATGATGAATTGATGAAACCTATTCTATTATATAATAGATAATAAATAATATTAAACGAAATGATAATTTGAAAACCCTTTTATTGATCTAATTAACATCCAAAATGATCGGCAACTATGTACTTGTTCCTTGGATATATTTACACTATAAGCGACTCAAAATATCCAATTTCTTCTAATAAATCCATACACAAAGATTATTCAATAGTAATACCACCACCATTTTCAAATATGAATGAAAATTTCTTATAACTCAGAAAGGGCAATTACAATTGTAAATAAATTGATCATCTACTCATCCCTTAATAAAAAACCATCCGCCAACGCTTTCTGTGAGACAAAAGATAGTTTTTGTCTCACGAAAGACAGAGCTGCCGGTGGCTCCATACCTTTAGCCTCAGCCCATCCGGCCGCCACCGCCCTGAGCAGCCGATCCGCCCGTCCTCCAAAACCACCTAAAGATTCCATTCCAAATTGAAACTCAATGTCCTCGCTTCTTGCTGCCATCTTCTTCCATATCTCTAACGTTGATATTTCCAACAGCGGTCAAACCTTCACATATATAACTTTATGGTTCTGATACCATATGAAATGTTAACATATTCTCACTTTCACTCTTATTCAACTCAAAAGTCTTGACTTGTGAGTTGTGCTGGTGGAAACCATTATATACTAGACAATTTCTTTATAAATTAGCGATGTGAGAGAACTTCTTCAAGTGCATTACTTCAACATTGCATCCATAACTGGCGATCAACAGAGTCCATATTGGACATATACTACGCACCGAACTATGTAAATTAGCCATCTACTTAATACCCTAAAGTTAATTAACCTAACCATTCTTATAACTCGATCCTAGGATCTTATAGAGCCTTTACAATGAAGCTCCAACCCTCAGGCCACCAACCCTGGTGGTTAGCCATTTGTATTATATCAAGGCATGTATAATGAATTTTATTTATTTATTATATTCATAGAATATTACATAAATGGGCACTGAAATTTAATTATATCCTTTGTGACCCAACATTACCGTCCAACTTAGACTGGTAGTTGGTGCCTAGGTAGAAATGTGTATTTTGTGAACTCTAAAACTCGCGCATCTGCCCAAGTATATGACTTCAGGATTATTGCTTCTGAGCTGGTAGAAGATTTGTCCACCAAAATCGGACCATTTGTCCTTAAATTCCATCTGCAAGACTCGCCGCAAAATCCCCAGTCTCTGTCTGTTGCATATGAGTAAAAGTCATGGACGTTGTTTTCCCACTTCACCGTACATTTACAGCGGATTTTGTCAAGAATTCTGTTTTCACAATGAAATGTGTGGGATTGTTTGAAGGCGTAGGATGCACTAACATTTTTGTCTTGTTTCTCTTGACATGTAACCGTTACTGGAGTACCGGGAGCAATTTCATTAAAGATCTTAATCTTGATCTTGTCGGAACATTCAATGTGCCAAATAGAAAGCATCAAGTGAAAAACGACTAGTAAAATGGCAGTATGTTTGAGATCCATCTTGTTTGATTATTTGTACCTAAGATGATGCGGTTGTGTGTATATATATATATGCATAGTATTATTACATTGCATGTAATGATCGACCATTTTATTTTCAACATTGTAAATGTGTTGAATAAGAATCATGCGTTGAATAAGAATTCATGCATTTTGTATTTAAAACATGATTTTCGTTTATAATTTCCATTTCGGTTATTTAATGGGCTCTCAGAAACATGTTAAATTTGCAACAATCCTGCTTGTCAAATACTTATGGCGTGTGAATTCTCATAACCATTTATGCATACTTGAGTTAGGAATATGGAACTCACTGTAAAAGTGTAGATTTTTATTTTTCATAAAAATAATTACATATTTTGTGTTCATGCATTATATTTTAATATGGTAGTGTAAATATGTGTTAATTGTAATTTGATCGATGAACATACAATATGTTGTATCATACAATATGTTGTAAATATTTAAGAGTTTGCACGTTAAATATAGCTTTTAGGAAAATGATTCATTCTTATAACTCGAAGATACAATTAGACCCGACAAACTTGACTTTAAAATTTCCCAAAAGATTTGAGCTGGTTGTTCATATTTTGGATCATATTAATACTCAAATTAACACGAGAACATAAAAATTATTATGGTTATATTAAATTATATTAACATCTTTTGTATTTATTATTTACTAATCAAATAGCAATGAACAAAAATTGTCATCAGGTTAAATGGAATTGTCACCGTGTCGCACTCTAATTTTTCATATGTAACTGTTTAAAACATGTTAAATGTCTGCAAATTTTATTTTTAAAAAAATCATGTATATACAGTTTACAAACCTACTCAACCGAATCGAACTTTTCAGACATGGAGGACGAGTAGTTAGTAAGTTGGTGATGATTTAGTACTGTGATTTTGTGATGAGTTTTTTTTTTGATTTCAATGATTGATAAAGTGGTACAAGAAGTACTAGAACCGAAATCTGACACATGAAGACTGATGAACGATCAGGCCCTAAGGCATCACCACTAAAACCACGACTGCTCTCGCAACCATGACCTACCAATCAAGACAGCACCGCCGCCTAAAAGACGACCGCCTAACTAAGGCGATGAAACTACATCTTACCACACTAAGTGTGAAGGGAAAGCTACTGTCTACATACAAGTAGGGAGAAGACTACACACCAATAAATTCATACTTGAATTTATGGTGGAAATTATTCAAATCGAAATACCAACCATAAACAACTAAACACAAACAGAAAAGCTAACACATAACTAAACCCACCAAGCCTTTTATGACCAGCCAAAGCCGGAACCAAAACTTACCACCGTGAACCAACCACACCATCATGGGAAAATCAAAACCGAAGCCGAATAGACCTGAGCCTAGCCGAACCGAGCAGACCCACATTGACCCGCCTATTCTTGCCAACAGGGACCACCAAAGTCGAGCCGAACAGATCACCTTGACCCGCCGGAGCCGATCTGAACCCAAGCCACAGTGGAATCGAGCATGCATCAGCCCAGCCGCGCAGACGAGCCAAAAGACATCCTAAATTGAAATCGCGGCCAGATCAGAGAAGGTCCGAGCAAAGCTGGACAAGAACCTCCGCACCGCCAACTCCGATCAGGTCAAAAACATCATTCGGCCTCAGATCCGGCAATACCACACCATGCATGGAGAAGATGGAAGCCGAGCCGCCAAAGGCCACCAAATCCGCGAAGAGCATCCGCCGATGAAAGGTAAGAAAGAGACTTTTAAACGTAACAAAAGGATGAGGGGTAGAGAGCAGCCACCTCCGTGGAGGAGGAGCCCTCCACTCCGGCGATGGCTTTGTTGAGGGAGAGAAGTGGTTGGGCTAAAGGGAGAAGGAGGAGCGTTCATTTGAACAAAAATTGTGATGAAGTTTTTAACATCCGGATGATTGTAGTTTGTATACACATACAAGTGCAGTTAGCTCGAGCTTTCTGGCGCTTAACTTTGTCTATATAGTTTTATCCTTCAAAGGTGTCAATATAGTGAATATAGATCATACGCGAGAAAAAACAAAGCGTAAAACTTCTTTTTTGATGAGTGGATATAAGTAGTACATGACCACCCTAATCTACGAATCTATAATCAAGTACAATATCTTTATATAGCTCAGTCCTTCAACGACACTTCCACTAACACGCGGCATCGATATCCACACGGCCTACAACGGAAGCGCGCTTCTTCAAAGACTCAACGTCCAAATAAACACCATACCGAACACCTCCTCACCAAAGTGTAACGAAAGAAACACTCACTCACAAATTGTGCGGAGAAATGTCATAGGTGGAGTTCAAGGCAAGAGTTTCTTACCACTTGACCACACCTTTGTCGGTACAAACAGTAAAACTTTCGAACAATATTATCGTGCGGTTAAATATCATCCTTAATCACAAGTATTCAAGTAGACTGATTGCATATTCTTGAATATTCAAGTGCTTCAAGATAATCGGCCTGTTAATGCTAGAGGATTTATCCACCAAATTCGGACCGTTGGTGGTTAAATGCCGCTGCAGCCTGCAAGACTAACTTCTTATCCCAGCTAGTCGCATATGCCCATTTACAACTGGACGTGCCAAGAAGTGATCTACATCGAAATGTAAGAATTTTGTAACATCTTTGCCTAATGCTTTCATATCTTCTTTACATTGAACATCTACCGGAGACGCAGAATCAGACAAAACCCATTAGTTGAAAAAAAAAACAAGTAAGATGGCATTTTGTTTGAGATGCATCCCGTCCGTTTCATATCAACATTGTTGTAGTTGCGCCCTTGTCTGATATTTATAGTTGATAATCATACAAGTAAGATGGCATTTTACGCTTAAAATTTCCAGAGCATCATGAGTGAGAGATTGACGTGATGAGTTGTTAGTAGTTTGGTGATGAGGTAAGTGTGTGATTTTGTTTCAGGGTTTGTGGGATTTTAAACTTTGCATGGTTTGTAGTTTGCGGTTTGTTTTTCTGGACTGCAGTTGACCTGTTTGACAAAATGTCTAGCTTAGGTGTTTGAATTGCTATTGCTTGATAATGTGTTTAAGTGTCGCGTATTTGTGATGCATATCTTGGCCAGTGTAGTTGTCTTCTCGAGATTATGAAGATGTCGATGTAGTGAATAAGCGCGGAAAAACTGTATTTGTACCAAAAAGCGTAAAGTTTTTCAAAAATGTTGTACGGGGAAATATGATATAGTGGTGTATGTATTTCTGTTTACTCAAAATAGTATTTTTATAGTGCAGTTATCTGAGTTTTATAGGATCTGGAGTTGATGCGGAGCAGTAGCATCAGCTGCTCAAGAGTTGGCATTCAGTTGTTTGATTGTGCGGAGGAACTGTTATCAAATTGCATCAAGATACGTCATTCTGTTCTGATCATAGACACTTCGGTTCTCATTTCAAACTTCAGACGTTATTATTTGATAGTTGGTAATGTTTTACACTTGTATTGAATAAAGTAGGGGTGTTCATGGGTCGGGTTTGGACGGGCCTGACCAAGCCCGAACCCGACCCAAAAAAACTTTCGGGCCACACTTCCAGTCCGAACCCGACCCGATTTTTTTTTACCTGTCCGTGGTCCGTCCAAACCCGACAAAATCTTAAACGACATATAAAACTAACAATTATAAAAATAAATAAGTTATACACCTGTCTTATCGGATATGCAAAATGAAACAAGTTGACATTTGACAACATAATCACAATTCAAACTGAATTAAACATGTCAATTACATACTAACAAAGCTTCACATCATTTTTTAAGATGATCTTTCAGTTTCGCTTCTTGTTCAGCCTTAGGTAATTCAGATTTTGAAAGCTGTCCATCAGAATTTTGAACCATCTCAGTCCTCAGACTCAAGTTGCCTCTTCAGGTGGAGAAAGTCACTGGTAAACAATAGAATGAATTTCCCATAAAGAGTCAGCCCAAGTTCCATGGACAACACTAATGAGAATGGACAAGAAACTGAAGAAAGTGCAGTTAACCTTTTCTTTGCCATGTACGTTTCCCCACGCCAGACACACTCAAGCTTACGAAGACATGTTTTTCCTGGACGATTGAAATTGCAGGTTGTACAAATCTCGTCAGTAACTATTGATGGAGGCTGATCAAACAGAAAAAGACAAGTTAAAACTCAAGCAAAAACGGAAGATAACCAAACGGTGAGTCGTTGGGAACACATGTCAGCATTGTTTAAAATGGAATATGAAAGCACAAGTGTAAAAAAATTATGAAAGCTTCGCATCAACTTATATGGACCAGCAGTGAGGCGAAAATATGCTCATCCAAATCTAATACAATGAGTAAAAGACAAAGAATTCACCTTGTTAGAGTGAAGCTGATGCAAATGTTCGCCTTTAGTCTCTGTTAAAGGAAGCTTTGTAAAATGATCCCAAACCAATGATTTTTTCTTACCTCCTTCATCATTTGCAATTTGTTTGGATTTATCTGTTTCAGTAGTTGTAGTCGCAATCCCTTGAATTGGAGATGACTGCCCTGCCTCAACCATTGAATTGGAAGTCTGCTCAATCTCAATCAGATTCGGATCCATAACTCTTTTACTGAAGAAGGCACGACAATACAATCGGAAATCAAAAATCAGAAATCAGAACTGATGGATACCAGATTAGGGTTCAAACAGAATAAAACTTGACGCTCGACGAAGTGACACGGTTCTGACGGAAATTGAAACTGATGAATTGTTGGAAATCAGAACTTTGGATTGATGGAAATCGGAACCCTAGACTCACAGAAATCGGTGCTCCGATTAGGGAATGGAAGAGTAGTTGATACTCATGTCTTTCTGTTACATCGCGAATTAGGGACTGGAGTTTGGAAGAGTATTCGATACTCGACAGTCGACACTCTGTTACATCTTGGGAATTAGGGTTAAACTGAATACGTTTTGATTTAAGTTAATTAAATATATACATTAACAAGTAAAATAATTCAGTCCACTGGTATTGAGAGCAGATTATGAAACTAGAAGTCCCAGGCGTATTGGGGGTGTTAGGGTTTTCTTTATATGCTGGCTTCGGGTCGGGTCGGGCTGCCCGAACCTTAACCCGAGCCCGTCCAAAATCATTTGTGTCATGGGTCGACTCGAGCCCAAAGTGAATCGGGCCGGATCGGGCAGTCAGGCCGGGTCGGGCCATAAACACCCATAGAATAAAGTTTTGAATGCAATGGTCTAAGGTTAAAATCAACCAAAACTAAGTTTTAAGTGTATTTACTTTGTTTGCATGATTATTGGCTAGTCCTATGAAGTTGGATCCCTATTACTTCTATAATCGTTTAATTACTTCGTTTTATCATAAGGATCCTCATTCGTAGCAAACCATAACTTGAATTAGCCTTTGCATTTGTTAATGGTATTCTCTCAAGGGAGGTAAACCTCCATTTAAACTTGTTTTGTGTAGGATAACATAGGTAGTACAAATTAAAACACTAAATTAAGGATTCAACACGGGTCATCATAATTTTCTAAATAGTTTTTGAAAGTAAATTAGGTTAGATTTAAAAACACATTTGCTTAACATCAAATTTACAATGTCATAGAATGAATAGCAGCTGGTATGAGTGTTTTCATCGAAATTTTAGTACTTTTTTTAAAAATAGAGTTAATTGCGCAAAACCACCTGTATAATGTACCGGTTTTCACAAAATCATTACTATAAAAAGTTTTCAGTTAACCACATGTATAATATTTTAAGTTAACAAATGACCACCTTTGTAAATAGAAAATATTGAAAATTCAAATTTTTTTAGAAAAATGTACAATAAACATGAAGCGTCCATATGAATTGTATCATTTTAAGTCAGCTTTCCAACAAATTTTATTTTGTCTCTATCGAACCAAAGACACATCTCCTAGAAGCATCCGAAGCACGAAAGGTCTAGCTGCCCATATCCTCAATTAATGCCAAAACAATGCATTTAAGCCCCATTTCTCATCTAGCAAATGTAAAACTACACGAAATGAAAAATTCTGAATATACAAATGCAAGAAAAACACATGGGTTAAAACCATTAGATGTGCGTATAAATATGACTCATCAAACCACCTCACATTTATTTACCAACTATAATATATCCCCAATACAAACCTTATCTTTTATTTTTGTACTCGCATTCGTACATGCAAAGTTAGGGAACACATTTTCAGATTTGTGTACCATATAAATGTAGTATAATAAACATAAATTAGGTCAAGAAACACACTATTTGGGATGCATTCTTCTTTATGAGACACTATGTCTTCTTCAGGTCATCCAGGAGATCAGAGTGCGAAGGATTGCTCTCCTCGACAAGGATGTTTTGATTGATTGGAAAGTTTTCCCGATCAAAAGTATGTTGGTTAGAGTCCTTAGCAATGTTGCGATCTTCAGAGTGAGCCATGCTTTGAATAAACCTGCGGAGGCTTTGTGCTACTCTAATATCGAAGTCCTCAATACGCCTGTATCTACGGCTCTTCCGGCTGCCGTCTAAAGGGCCCTGGATTATGACCAATATCCTCAGCCGTGCTCTCGAATGGATCAACAAATTTATCTTTGATGTATTTTGTTTGTCTTTGTTTTAATAGCAGGGTCTTTCTTATGACCTCTTTTTCTGTCTCTGGTTGTGCTGGGTTTTATCCTTTCGACGTTTTCAGAAGGGTGTGTTATAAACATCCTCCGGCGCTTGAGGGTCTAGCTCAACCTGCCTGTTTGAGCCACGATCCATGCTGTTTGGATCCAATTCAATAATTTTGAGAAAAAATAACTAAACTACTATTTTGAAAGGTATGCATTAATTAGTTGAACCAAAACCACTTATATCTCGCATGACATGACGATGGACCGAAACATTATGAAGTATGATATGAAAAGTTGGCTCTACTATCAAAAGAAACTTAAAGTGCAATAACTAATACCCTTTATCATAGTAAAAAAAACTTGTATATTCAGAATTACTCGTGCATTTATACAAGCCAAAAAGGTTTGATGAGTTGTATTTATACACTCATCTAACGGTTTTAACCCATGTGTTTTAGTGCATTTTTATATTCAGAATTACTCTCGTTTCGTTTAGTTTGCATTGTTTTGGAGTTAATTGAGGGGGTAGGGATCCGGTATAAAGTGTGTTAAATATAAAAAGTATAAAGAGTTCATAACCGTTGATTTACCTTCTAATCA
>JAWWMW010106417.1:0-10562 GCA_035048345.1 Echeveria elegans
CGTATACAAAATTACGCAACGGTTTTCACATTAACCGTTGCGTAAATATGGTTAAGGGTAAAATTGGAAAAGCCCGTGGGACCCGCGGGGGGTGTGGAAGGGGTGGGGGGTGCGATTAGTAGTGGCCTATTAAAAATGCTGCCAAAATGAACCTTTATTTTATTATGGGCATGTTTATTGAAGACACTTTTGTTTGTTGTTTGCACCATGTTCAAGATTGGTAGGTGTTGCACTGTTGTCTTAATTTCGGAAAACTCAAATCCGATCAAACCGACCTCAACCATGAATATTATGATCAGTCCGAATAATTATAAATTTATGTATCATTTTTCATTTAGAAAACAAATTAGTCTCGTAATGTCAAAGTTGTTAAAAAAATCACGATCATTATACGTCACTTTATAACCAACATCAACTAATGTCATGCATCAAAAAATTAGGTTTTTGTTATAAATACCATAGAAAATTTGGGAATTTCTGAAATTAGATAGGACTCAAGGTACTGAAATATATTTGAGAAATAAGAGCGAAGGAGGAGGATAAGGTGTGATTTTTTACTTTATCGGAGCATCCCTTTTATACTACATACAACTTTCATTTTCCATCACGTGGAGCCCACTTCTTAAACAAGTGGGACCCACAAACACCCTTAACTTGACTTTCACAACACTTCCCCATATAGGGTGCTTGGTTTGTGTGTACACTGTCTCGTTAAAAAACCTTACTTGAAAAAATTCAGGGAGATAAATACCAGTAAGGGAAAAAGAGTGCAGTAACACAAACCGTCCCCTCATCTTGACACTGATGAGTGATCATAAATTCTGCATCTTCCACATTCCAATATTTTGGACATGTTTTTTGAATGTGGAAGTGGAAAGGGCGTTAGTGAAGAGGTCTGCTGAATCTCGTCAGAACGTACATACTGCATGTTGATTGTCCTGTTATTTTCCAATTCTTGAGTGTATGAAAAGCACTTTGGGTGAATATGCTTTGTCCCATCACTTTTGATGAATTCCTCTTTCATTTGAGTAATACAAGCAACATTATCTTCGAATAGAGTGATTGACAAATTTACTAACGAGACGCCTCTTGTGATCCTGATATGTTGTGTCATGGACTTCAGTCATACCCATTCGCGACTTGTCTCGTGCAAGGCGATAATTTCATCATGGTTTGATGATGTTGTAACACGTCTGTTTTTTGTGAACGCTAAGAGATCGCAGTACCTCCCATGTAAATACATATACCCGACTTGTGATTTTCCTTTATGTGGATCAAACAAATAGCCCGCATCTGAGTAACCAATCAAAACTGGTTTTGCATTATTAAGATAGAATAGTCCTAAATCAATCATTTTTTGAAGGTAAGGAAATACATGTTTGACTCCACCCAGTGTTTCTTTGTAAGGGCGGAACATAATCTTGCTAACAGATTAACTGCAAATGATATGTCAGGACAAATACAATTAGTAAGATACATTACTGCTACGATAACACTAAAATAAGGTACTTGTGGACCAAGAAGCTCTTCAGATTTCTCGCGAGGGCGAAATGGATCCTTATTCACATCAAGGGATCTTACAACGACTACAAAAAAGGTCATTTTGCGACTACAAGGGTGGTCGCAAATGGCATCGTTGTGGTTGCTAATCCACGTTAGCGACAACAAAATGGTCGCTAAATGTGGTCGCTAAAACGTCGGTTGCTAATGACGTTAGTGACCATGTGGTCGCTAATTTAAGGACCACAATATTTAGCGACCAAGTGATCGCTAATATATTAATTAAATCAAAATTTGAAAATTAAATTAATTAGCGGCCACGTGGTAGCCAATATATTAATTAAATCAAAATTTAAAAATTAAATTAATTAGCGACCACCTGGTCGCTAAAATATTAATTAAATCAAAATGAAAAAATTTAATAAATTAGCGACCACGTGATCGCAAATTATTAATTAAATCGAAATCCAAAAATTTTATTAATTAGCGACTACATGGTCGCAAAATATTAATAAATTTATAAACCGAAATTTAATTAGTTAGCGACCACGTAGTCACAACTATATTAATTAAATTAAAATCAAAATTAATTATTTTACGATAAAGCGGTCGCTAAATAAAAAAATAAAATAAAAAATTTAAATTATTTTGCGACCACGTGGTCGCAAAATAATATAATTTTGATGAAAAAATGTATATAAAATTATTTTAAAATATTTCATAAATAAAATTTTAAAATTAATCCAATATTTAAAATTCAAATATTTAAAACTGAAATTATTTTTAGAAATAATAATTTTTAAAATATTAAATCGAATACAGACTATTCTAAATCTGCATCCGGTGTTTGCGGCGACGGTGGCGGTCTGCTAGAAGAGGAAGCGCCGCCTTGATTGGCCCTCATCTCAGTCATAATCTGATCCATCCTCCATTGATATTCTCATTGGGCCGCCTCCATTTCCTCCATCCGCTTCTGCATTTCCTTCATTCTCTGTGTCATCTCGTCATTCCGGCGCTGCAGCTGCGCCAGACGACTGGCCTCCCGCCTGGAGGAGGAAATCTGCTTAGTGAAGTACTCCGGCGCTGCTCCTCCAACTCCAAAAATGGCATCGCCGGGCCAAACTCCGCCCACCGCCTCGTAGTAGGCTTCGCAGGAATCCTGAAAGGATAGCAACTCCTCGTACTGTTGGATACTCGTCTGAGTGATGATCTCTCGAGTCAGGTCTTTATACACGTTTAATATGTATTAATATAATGAATAATATATATAAAATGTTTAGGATTAATTACAGAAAAAGACCCCTATCTGTACCACTTTTTCCAGATGACACCCCTCCGTTTTGTTTTCACACTTAAACAACTTCATGTTTTTGCCGTTTTCAATTAGACACCCTTTGTAATTTTAAAAACTAGGGATCGGATTGAAAATATAAAAATACAATTCAACCCCTCATCTTCCTCCTCCTTCACCTTCTCCTCCTCCACTACCACTACCACTCCCTCGTCCTCCCTCTACCACCAAATGGTGGTGGAGGGGGTGGTAGTAGAGGAGGATGGAGGAGAAGGTGGCGGTGGCGGTGGAGGTGGTGGCGGTGGTGGTGGCGGTGGTGGTGGAGGAGGAAGGAGGAGGAGGTTGCGGTGGTGGAGGAGGTCGAGGAGGGGGTGGTGGTTGAGGAGGAGGAATATGAGGAGTTGGATTGTATTTTTTGTATTTTCAATCTGACTCCTAAAGTTTTTAAAATTACGAAGGATGTCTAATTGAAAACGGTAAAAACATGAAGGTGTTTAAGTGTGAAAACAAAACGGAGGGGTGTCATCTGCAAAAAGTGGTACAGATAGGGGTCTTTTTTTGAATTGCCCCTTAATAAAAGGTTGGTTTTTGTGATCGGTTTTGTTGTAAACAATTTCAAAAGAAGATGACTTGTAAATGACTCATCTTATCGTACTCACGACTTTAATTTTGGGATTTATTAAAATAGGTAGAATGAGTTTGAAAAAGGTTTGGTTTAGGTAGGATTAGTAATGCATATACTTTGTACATCTCACTGGTCCGAATTTTGATGTACAAAAATATATGCAACATATATGACGGTAACAACACCCGCGTTGAGTTACTACTATAAAGTTTAAATCCGTTAGCCGCATGTGGTCAGATATAAGCTAACTTCACTAAACACTTTCTTAATTAATCTTTTGTCGATCAATAGTCGCATGTGGTCAGATATAGGCTATCTCCCGATTGAAGAACACTTAACATCGTACGATACTAGCTTTTGCCCGTTCGGTGCAATACTAGCCTGGGTTTATTCATTGGGATACTTCCCCGTGTTTGTGTACTCATGCGGTTTTGTACTAAGCATTTTATCGAACACTTAACCCTCATCGCATCAACGTAGGATAAGTGTAACTGAATAAACCTTAAGTCACCCATGAAACATATGTGAAATTTCCGTAATCGATCATGAGTAGTCAAGGGGTACGTCAGACCCTCGTCATCTAGGATGACTACTAAATAATAGTCATATTTTTTACTGATCACCAAGCTTCATCATATAGTTGTCAAACTTCTTGTACAATTGCCTAAGATACTATTTCAATCCATCCAGAGATTTCTTCATCTTGCAACATAGTGTTCTTTGCCAGAAACTCAAAATCCATCTGGCTGGGACATATAAATCTCTTTCTACAACTCTCCATGTAAAAAAGTTCTCTTCACATCAAGTTGCTCAAGTTCTAAATCTTGGTGTGCCACTATAGCAAGTAGCACCCTAATAGAAGTATGTATGATCACTGGTGAGAAAATCTCATTATAGTCAACTCATTTCTTTTGTGTGAATCCTCTTACAACAAGTCGAGCTTTATACTTGACACCCTCGGCATCTGAGATTCCCTCCTTCTTCTTGAAGACCCACTTACCAGTAACAATCTTTATTTCCTTAGGCCGTATGACTAAGTCTCATGTCTGATTCTTATGAAGTTACTCCATCTCTTCTCCCATTGCCGCAAGCCATTATATTGACTCGCCACCCGTAATAGCTTCTCTATATATGGATGGTTCATGAGTATCCAAATCCTATGCAACATGCAGTGCATAAGCCACAATATCCTCAAAATCCATACATTTCTAGAGGCTTAGCACCCACACATTCTTTAGCTCTGTCAATCACTATACTATATTGGCGTGCTTCAGACGACTGAGATTGTTCAACTAAAATATCACCTGTTTCTCAACACTCTCAATTTTGTCTACAACGATGGGTTAAATATAGAATTCTCATCTACAACTACATTTCGACTAAGCAGAACTCTATTTTCCGAAGGTGACCAAATCCTATAACCTTTAACTCCATCTCCATCGCCCATGAATATTCATTTCTTAGCTATTGGCTCTAATTTACCTTCACTTTCTTGATAGTAAACTGTGCAACCAAAGACACTCAGATCGGAGTACCCAGCAGGCTTACCAGACCACACCTCATAAGGTGTCGATAAAAAACGGTGGTAAAAGCTTCTGCCCAAAATCTTGTAGAATATATATCATTTGAGAGCATACATCTCGCTCTTCTAACAATGTCTGATTCATTTGTTTTGCCACTTGTACAGTGTGATGTCGTGCAATCCTCCTTCTTTATAGAACTTATTTAGCTCAGACGAAAAAAACTCCAAGTTGTTGTTTGTTTGCAACCTCTTTATCTTCTTCCCCGTTTGTTTCTCCACTAGGTTCTTCCACTGCTTGAAACTTTTGAAGGCTTCACATTTATGTTTCATCATAACTACCCATGTAAGTGATCGTCAATGATAGACATAAAACATATGCTCTCTTCAATAGATTCAACATGAGAAGGACCCCAACAATCAGAGTGGACTTAATCAAGTGTGGCTTTTGACAGCTGTTTTCTAGTAGCAAGTACCCTTGATGTAGTTCAAAAGAATTTGTAAAAATAAGGTGACCAAGTGTCGAACCCAAGAGAGCAGCGGAAGCTAAGCTATGTTAATTACTTACTACATAAGATTTTTCTAAGATCTGTGGAGTTTCAAGTTTAGTTTTAATAATGGAAAATCTTAGAAATTGATAAGAAAATATTATAATGGGTGGTTTTGAGTAATATCACATTTTTCGGGTGGATATCGAAAAAAACCCCGTATTTTACGAGTGATTTTCGGTAATTAAACCAATATTGTATAAAATATAATTTATCAAAAAGTAATAACTAGGACTAACTTCACCACTAGTACTCATGGGTTTAGTTGAACAGTTATGGGGTAATATATAATTAAATTGAGTTGCATTTAGTCTAGGGCTAAGCATGTTGATGACGGTATAATCTTCACCCTTTCGGTTTATTTAAGTATAATCTAAAATAAATAGTTTCAACTTGGATTTCATTCATAAAAGTATGGATACACATGTTCAAATATTCATGAGTACTAAGGGATCCATTGGACCTCGTCATAAGGTCACCCCTCACTCATAGCTGAGAGTTAGGGATTGCTCAATGTAGTTGCCAGATCTTGACACTATGCCTAGATCTCCGCTTTCACTCGACGACTAGGTTTTTGACCTCTTCAAACTTGTCAATTCTATCTGTCATCATATTTCTCTACGTATTTATAGTGTGTGTATGCCTTTAGAGAAATATCTCTCTAACTCTCCTCTTGGAGATATGATATATATATATATAATATCAAAACCCTAGAGTAAATGCTCTATTTATGGTGCATTACTGGCTCTTTAAATGCTCTATTTATAGTGCATTGATGCTTCGTCATTTCCTAGCCTGCTGTAACTCCTCATATTAAACTCTCTTTTAATTATGAACAAATCTGACTCTTTGTATTAAGCTTTCTTTAAATTCTGGCCAGGTATGGCTCTTCATATCAAGCTTTGTTGAGCTTCTTTATGACTCGGTCGAGTGACATGCCTCAGGTCCGGACATTCGGTCGAGCCACTTTGTGACTTGGTCGAGTTAAGCTTCCATCAAGCTCGACTGAGTTACATATCTCAGATCCATATACTCGATCGAGTGACATTCTGACTCGGTCGAATATTTCTCTCTTTTCTACAAAACTTTCAATTTTCGCTCGATTTATCCTTATTTTTGCTATATTTTGCATAAAGCTCCTTTAAGTCTTGAAAAGTGTAATTTTGACATGAAATTGCAATAAGGGTATCAAAAACAACCTATTTTACTATATAAACATTAAGAACAAGTGCAAAGATGTGCGTTAATAATCGACATTTGTGCCACTCATCAAACATCTCACACTTAAAATTTGTTCGTCCCAAACAAGCATAAGAATCAAATCACTATCAGGTTGATTCTGAGCATTATAGTATTGAGTTAACAATGAAGGTATTGCATCTGGGTAAAACCTCACTTGCCTCTATTGAGTTCGCATCGAGGGTGGGACGTAAGGGCGATCTTGTCCTCTAGCAATATAGTGAACGTCTTCCCCCGAGTTTCCACTCATTGAGTCACAGGCGTCCATGTTATGCTCAATAACTTTGTAGATGTTTGAGTGCTCTCTCCTTTATTGGAATTCAAATTTCCAGGTGATTGTGCCTAAGCATTGACGATCTATGTCAGTGCGTTGAAATCTTCTTCTGTCACTTACTTTGAACTCGATTCACTTTCTGTCTTCTTAAAATGGTTCCTTTCACCTTCCCACTGATGGTTATTCCTATCTATCTTCTCCACGATATTGAATCTTGTCGTGGGGGTCAAATCCATAATTCCACATCCGCTTACTTGATTCATGCGTGATCTACCATTTTCATCCATCCCAGTATAAAAAGTTGATAGTAATTCCCATTACTGAATCTATGGTGCAGACAACCTCTTAAAGAACCGCTAAACCTCTTGTAGCCCTCGTAAAAAGACTCATCATCAAACTGTATGAATTTGGTGATCTTATCTCTCATCTTCTTAGTCTTGGCCGATGGAAAGTACTGTTTAATGAATGCTTGAGCCAATTGCTCCCAAGTACGAAATGTATTAGGCTAGTGACTCTGAAGTCATGCCTTAGCTTTGTTCGAAAAAGGAAAAAACTTCATGTAAACCACATCCTGGGTTATACCCGCATTCTTGTAAGTTTGACACATCTCCGTGAAATTACTAAGATGATTGTTCGGGTTACCATACTCATCGAATGTATCACTCTTGATAATGTGTATGAGTCCACATTTGACCTTGAAATCATATTCATCCCCTTCGGGTATGTAGATTGGTGACTCATAATTTCCAATGGTGGAGGTTATGTAGTCCCCGACGGGTATTCAACATTCGATGCTCTTTGGGGTTGAGCTTCTCGTGCTTTTGGTTCTCGCGATCCTGCTGACCACCTTGCCTATGGTTCACTTGTTGTATGATAATGGCATCCTAATTTTCATGGTTCTCCACTCGTTCCATGTCTAATATGACGCCAAGTCTGATAGGGGTGTGTTAATTGTAGTACGGTTATGCATTTGAATGGATGTCGAGGGTTTTAAAGAACTCGAGCTTGTGTTTGTTGCTTTGTCTTTATTTTTTGTTTTTGCACTCGTTTGCATTCAAGCACATGTGAAAAGGAATTCAAAGATGTCTTTAGCAAACAAGTAAAATACGAAATTGACTAAGCAAACACTTGCAAGCGATGATTTTAACTAAAAAATAGATGAAAATAACTATCTAGTGAATAATAACAAACAAGTTAAGTCTTAAAACTGTTTCCCGACAATGACGCCATTTTGAAAGGTGTTTCCGAGTAGAAAGTACTCTTCACTCAGTTTAAAAGAATTTATAACACTAAGGTGACCAAATGTCGAACTCAAAAGGGAACAGTGAAAACTAAGCTACGTAACGAATTACTTTAGATTGTTCTAAGATTTGGGGGTTTCAAGTTTAGTTTTAATAATGAATGGGAAAATATTTTAAAAAGTAATTTAAAAAAAAGTAAAGTTAGGATCTAACTTCACCAATAGTACTCATGTGTTTAGTTGAACAGTTATGAGGAAATATAAAATTAAATCGACTTGAATTTAGTGTGAGACTAAGAATGTTAATGAAAATGTAATCCTCACCCTTTCGGTCTGTTAAATTATATATGTATAACTCATATTCCTTAGCATCACCATTTCGGTATGTTTGCTAAGTTCATAAATTCGCTTTTAGTTAGTCTTCGACCTCGTGAAACTGCCGCTTTCAGGCACAACGAAACTTCATTTAATAGTTATTTTAACTTCTAGATTCTTCTTACGATCCTTCCCTATAATATACTGGTCATGAAATTCTACTAGACATTTCATCAAACACCTCGAAATACAATACATAAGTATAAGCTAAAATACATATTTTCAACTTAGATTTCATTAATAAAAGTATGAATAAACATGTTCAAACATCCTTGAGTACTAAGAGATCCTTTAGACCTCGTCATAAGATCTAGCGAGTGTGACAAAATACATGTTTGAGTAAATAACATAAATAAATATAAACACATAGAAGATGAGAGTTAGGATTTGCTTAATGTAGTTTCCGAATCTTGACACTCTACCTAGATCTCTACCTTCACTTGACTGCTAGGATTTTGAGCTCTTCAAACTCTTCAAGTCTCTCTATATTTTCTACATATTTATGTGTATCCCTGGAGAGAGATATCTCTCTAGGTCTCCTCTTGGAGATATGATGATATCCATATATATATATATATATATAAACCAAGGAGTACATGCTCTATTTATGGTGCATTATTGCCTCTTCATTACCCTATAGTAAGTACTCTATTTATATCATTCTCGGGCAATGTGAAATTCTTTATATTAAGCTCTCTTTAAATCTGGACTAGTATGACTCTTCGTAATAAACTCTCTTTAAATTATGGCCAGTTATGACTCTTTATAGCAAGCTTAGTCGAGCTTTTTTATGACTCGATCGAGTGACATGTCTCGTGTCCAGCCATTTTGTCGAGATGCTTTGTGACATGGTCAAGTTAAGCTTCCATCATGCTCGGTCGAGTTTCATATCTCGAATTCACCCACTCGATCGACTGACATTCTCACTCGGTCAAATGGTTCTCACTTTTTGCCAAAACTTCTAATTTACGCTCGATTTATCCTTATCTTTGCCACACTTTGCACAAAACTCCTTCAAGTTTTGAAAAGTGTAATTTAGACCTGAAATAACAATAGAGTACTAAAAACAACCAATTTTACTGTATAAACACAAGCGTTAATTACACTTAAACACCCTTATCTTATGTTGTTTTTCTAAAAAACACTCTCTTGTTTTTTGTTTTCATTTAAACACCCTTATGTTTTTTCGTTAGCGAAATGTCACCTTCCGTTATATTTTAACCATGAAAAATTTGAAAAAGTAAAGAATTTTAAAAAATAGAAACAGGTCACAAAAATCCGAATATTTTAATAAAATCAAAATTTCTATATAAATTTAAGAAAATTTTAAATTGCAATATTTTTTCAAAGACGCATGATAAATTCATGAAATAAATAATAAAATTTTAAACAAAATTTGATTTTGTATAAATTTTTCTAAAGGATTGAAAAAATAAAATTTTACAAAACTTAAATTTTGGGATTTTTTGAATCCTTAAAATCTATAAAATATTTTTTTGAATCTTTTGAATAATTTAAACAAAATCCTTTGTTTAAAATTTATAAAATCACATGTTGATTTTCTGAAAGCAAACCTTAAAAAGTAATTTTCGGTAGAGATCAGGTAAAAAATATCTAATTATAAAAAGTATAAAGAGATCATAACCATAAATGTACCTTCTAATCAATGGCTGAGATTATCCGATTAATATCTTTTCAATTATAATAAAAATGATTATTCAATGTTTGAGGGTATTTAAGATATTTTGATCTGATTTACATGTGAATTATAAAACTCAAATAGGTGATATAAAAAACTGAACATGAAAAAGTACATCAGATTTATGAATTATGTACATCAAACATGGGACAGGAATTTCATGTCTCATCTCTTGCCGATTAGCATGATGTTGTCTCTTCAAACATATTTTTTACAGTCAAAATGAGAAGAATACTCATTAAAAATGTCGAA
>JAWWMW010106437.1:0-10560 GCA_035048345.1 Echeveria elegans
AAAATCTCTTCGTTATACAGCATATTCATGTCATATTCATACTTCATCACTCATCAAAACAAAAAATTTAACGCTAAATGCATGCTGAAATTAAACGTGCTGACTCTAACTGACTCGACTAACTCTCCCACCCCACACTTTTGAACAAAACCGTGTCCCCACGGTAAAATCCATAAGCGGAGATGAGAACTCATGCAAGACATAAAAAATAAAATGGACACACACTAAATTAACTTACTGACTCGGGCTGCCTCCCAAGGAGCGCGCTTGTTTAACGTCTTTGGCTCGACAGTACCTTTCTCAATAAATGTTCGGAGCCCAATGGTGAACTCCATCAAATTTTCTCACGTACTTCTTTCCATTCCTTGTTACCTGGTGAGAAACATTTCTCCAAGAACTCCATCCAGGCTTCCAACTGAACGTGTACCGGCTCTTCTGCATATGTATAGAAAACATGGAACATTCTTTATCCACAAATATGCACTTACCCTTTTTTCGCCTTTTCCATGTTCTGTGCAGTCCTTCAGGTGACTCCACCAGCTTTGCTGTTTGTTCGAGAGCCCAAACCATATGAGTGTGAAATGCAACCTTTCCTAGTGAGCTTCGCATCTTGTTCTCACCCTTTTTCCGGGTTTTCCAATTAATGCACAAACTATCGAGGAACTGCTCTGACATTTGCATTCTCATGGGATTTCTTACCATTGGAATGTGTATCGTAATCTTTTCTAAGAAACCCCACACTTGGTTATTCCGCAATGCCTTTTGGATTCTGTCATTATGCACATTAGATGGAAGAAAAAGATTAAATGTATGTGGAATAATAAGATTGCAAGCGATTACCGTGTTTTGGTCGATGATTATGTTTGAGCATTGTGGAGAAATCCACTCTGTAGGGACATCTTCAGTGCTCGTTATCGGTATTACTTGCAACTCTTCATCCATTATATCTTCCTCAGCCCGCTTTTCCATTGGCAATATCTCTTCCTCGTCATCTAACGAGAATCGAGTGGGTTCAGATGCGCTTTTAAGTTCACGCTCGTTCTTAGTAGCTTCCTCAAGCCTTCTTTCGAGTTCTGCCATCTTCTTTGCCATTTCAGCTAACAGCTTAGTGCGCTCAGGAGCTCCAGGCCGAACTGCCTGCATAGTGATCTCATGAACCAGCTCTTTAAAGGTTGGCTCCGAGCTGTACTCTGTGTATGATCTGGTATCTGCAGCTCTGTCTTCAATTAAATGCCACACCTCGATGGGAGTACGATCCATTAAAGATCCTCCAGCCATTGTATCCATCATATCACGCTCCTCCGGAAGCATACCATCTAGAAAGTGATTGATTAGCTCGTGAAACCAGAAGCCATGACTGGGACAATTGTTCACATAATACTTGGTGCGCTCAAAGTAATCATATGTTGATTCATACGGACGTTGCTCCAAGTATGCAAGCTCTCTGAAGAAATTCATTGACTAATACACAAGTGATTGTTATGCAAAAGACACATAACTTCCAAGACAAAGTCAAGTCACCACACTAAAAAAGAAAAAAAAAAAAAGAACTCAAAACTAGAATTTACTCTTACCGGCAACGGCGCCAAAATTTGAACATGCATCATTGTACGCGTCAAATTTGAATTTATAGTACCTACTTAAGACACTTAGCAAGTGGTAAGCAGGGTCAAACCCAGAGAAGAGCAAACAATATTGAATTCGTGTAAAAAGCTACAACTAAAATTATATCCTAAAGGGGGGGTTTGAAATGATTTGTTTTGTCACAATGCGATAGTAAATAAAAATGTTTTAACTATTTATAATAGTTATTGTGATTATATGAGATTTGACCGTTCAATCGTTTATTGTAGTTGATTCCACGCGAGTTTATACCTTTTCTGGATATGAAAAAAATTCAATTTTGGTAAGTTGACCTGTCGAAAAACTTGGAGAGTTACTTTGTCAGAGGAGGGTGATGATATATATTTTACTCGTGGGTGGAAAGGCTTTATAAAAGGACAGTATGGTGAATAAATTTGATTTTTCATTTTTTAAATATCATGATAATTTGATGTTTAGTGTCAACATGTATGATGATACTATGTGTGAGAAAGATATAAACCATGATGATCAATAAATTTTTTTTGCAAAATTCATTGTGCGTCCACGTGGTCGCTAAATGATTTAAATCATTACATTTAGCGACCACGTGGTCGCTACCTTAATTCGATTTATAAAAAAATAAATATTAAAAATATAAATATCAGCGACCACGTGGTCGCAAAGTTGATTAAATATTATATATTTCGTAAAATAAAATTTATTTCAAAATAATTTTAAAAATAAATAAATTGTAGCGACCAAGTGCTCGCTAATATTAATTCGATTTATAAAAAATAAATATTAGCGGTCAGATGGATGCTAAAATTTATTTTATTTTTTAATTTTATTTTAAAATGAATTTTATTTTAGGAAATATATAATATTTAATCCATTTAGCGACCACGTGGATGCTAATATTTGCCGCTAAATTTTTCGCACCAAAGTTTGCGACCACGTGGTCGCTAACTGGACGCTAATTTTTTTGCCAAATTTTCCCACGCAATATAGCGTCTAGATGACCGTCTGCGTCCACAAAAATCGGATCTGGTGCACTCACACTACTAGGTGCACCAAAACTTCTCTCCTATTTTTGTATGTCTTCGGCTCAAAATCTGAAGTTGACGTAAATTAGGAGAAGTTTTGTTTAAGTGGAATTCAGATTCTGAGCCGAAGGCATCCGAAAATAGGAGAGAAGTTCTGATGCAGCTAGTGACTGCACCGAACAAACAGATAGACTTTTTTTTGTTGCTTAGGGGCTAGTTGAGAACACATAATTTATCCGTTCAAAACGTTCTATATATTGTTTGAATCTGATTCAAAGAACTACAATTTTATAGTTTACGTCAAATTCAAATTTTGAGCCGAAGACATCCGAAAACAGGATAGAAGTTTTGGTGCACCTAGTGGTGTGGATGCACCGGATCGGAATCCAAACTATAGCACTGTTTCGTTGATTTGTTAAATTGAAAATGAATACCATTATTTGATTGTTATGAAAAATATGAAAAAAATAAGTAAATTGATTTCAAATTATTAATTCAAAAAATTATTTTTCTTTAAATTTTTCTTCTATATTTTTGCATCCAAACGGAGCAGGGGTGCAACACGAGGACTTCCTACGAGGTCACCCATCCTAGTACTATTCTTGTTCAAGCAAGAAATGCAGAGTTCTTATGGGATCCGGTGACTCTAATGTACAGAGTACCGATTATGGTAGTTGGTTAAAAGCTGAAGATCAAATTGAACATAACCCGGTCTGGCCGAAAAATGACGCCGGAGATGAAACGGTGGATGACAAGTTGCAACGTACCGGTTTGAACGTCGAACAGTCGCATCCCTTAAGTGACTTTCCTAATTGTAAGGATTTAAATATTAAAAAGGAACTACATACCAACGGTCATGCCAAATAAGCCCAACGGTTAGCTATCTGGGCAAAGTTTGAATTTGATAGGTACGTAACCATTTTTGGTAGTGACGGTTTGGTCTTAAACAGTGTTATATCTGAAACATTATTGAGAAAGGGGTTAGATGTGGGATTTTATCTTGAAGGGTAGTTGATGAGTAATTTTTCCTTATTTTCATTTATTATCGTCCCTATTTGTTATAAAAAAATCCATTCATTTTGTTTCTCAAAACATATAGATTTTATTTTGCGTAATTATAGTCAATAGTAATAGAGTGTTAGTTACCGTGCCAGTAGAGGTAAACTATAGGTATTTTCTGCGGAAAATATATGCATTTTTTGTGTAATTAACTTCAAGTTCAATGTAGACGGTTGCATGGAATATTTCTACTGCGAAATGAGTAACGGTGTTAATTATTATATCGACGGAAACAAAAAAAAACTGTTAATTTCGTATCTAGATAGGGAGTTGAACTTTGGGCTGTATGTAGAGAGGTACAGAGCTGGCAAAGAAAATGAAAATTGACAAACTCATCACTGAAGCCAATTCATTGCTGGAGCATACTACTGCTACTGCTATACCAAGTTTGGTTCAAGTCTGAGGGTTGGTTTGTTTCCTGAGGTTGTTGGTGTTCCCCACAGGTGTTGCTTGGTTTGTATAACTGACCACATGCAAAAATGGGTCAAGATGTTCTAATTTGATCTATTCCCCCATTTCATTAAATTTAAAGCTTTCAACCAGATAAATTTCAAAAACATTAAAATCAGAGTTTTCACTGAATCGGTTATTGAATGAAAAATGGACTTTATATTTTTTCTGAAATTCGTAAAGTAGCCCCCACCTTGCGGCATGGGCCATGTATGTCTGAGTTAGTTTTTGAGTGTACCGTGCGACTTTTTCCCGCAAAGGTGCATTTGTGTGTGTCGATGACTACATATATTTTCTAGAATCTATCTGAAAACTTGTTAATAACCATCGAGGAATTTCGAGAAATCAAGTACCAAAATTTAGATTGCATTAACAAACGCGCTGTCTGCATATGGGGCATGAGCTTTTTTGAGCAAGCCATACATCTATGCAATCCATGTGGTACGAATGCCCACAATTTGGAAGACTTCTTGCGCATTCCTCAACTTTCATTCTCTGCTTGAACAAAAAGAAAGCAATGTTGATTGAGCTTGCAGGTCGGTTTATATTGTTCAGAGTTTGGAGAGGGTTTGTTAGTTTGTAATTGTACCTGCAGACAAATGGTGCATTCGTAGTTTCCTAGTTTTGGTGGGCCTTTGGGAAGCTTTTGGATGAGTTTCGCTGGCAACCCCTTTGAGCCAGCAACGTCATATATATCAGAGACCTCCCAATATGCATCGTATACGTCCATGAATTCCTGGTATGATATCTGAAATGCATTCATCTGAAACACAAATGTTAACTAAACGGCATGAGAACACATTTGGTCACAAAAGTTATGCCGTTTGTATACGTTCTTCTTACCCATTCCATAAACACCCTGCCGTTCATCAAACTGCTCATCACCGCGACCTGCTTCATTCGCATTTATTTTTATACAACAAACTTATTATTTCATGTATCAAATTCACATCTAAAATAGTGCTGCATTAACCAGCCTGGACGCATTACTGAAATATTGCATGTCCACAGCTGGTTTATCTGTTCAAATCTACTGAGCTAAAGCTAAGTACGTACCTTTGAGAGCGACTCGCCATGGAAAAGCGACTCAAGCAACTGTTGAGAAGTGATAGCGCCCACCATAATGCCAATCCCAGCCCCATGAAACAGACCAGTTTCTGTAGTTTTAGCATTGATGGCTCCCGGTATCGTCCCCGCTAGACCCCCTCCTGTACATACGTGACAGCGTCCCACATAATTAATTTTCAGAAGGAAAAAAAAAAATACACGATAATTATTTAAAATTAACGGCGTGCAAATAAATCCGGAAAACCATAAGAAAAAGTTTAAGTATTTGATACTTTTATGCAGAAAATCGATATCAGATTTGATAAAAATCTAGTAGTGAGAGGAATGTCATACGTAAGTTTCGGATAGAGTCTGCCGAGAAAACAATTAAATGAAGCAGATGAATAAATTGTGATGGGAGTTTTCAACTACTTATGTGTGCTACACATTTAATGCTGCAAATTCATTAACTGGATATAGGATAGATGATGCTTCACATGATCAACAAAGCTCAAGCTTCTCATGAAAAGAAGTACTACAGTCCTTCAGATGCCTTTGCCTAACTCTTTCCTGTGTGCCATTGATTTCAAGAACATGACTTACTGACCAAACGTTCTTAGTTAGAAGTATCGAGCTGGAATATCATACACGGATCATGCATATATGCTACGCATCAAATGTCATCACATATATATATATAGGAACTTATATATCCCAAATGTCATTGTGTGAATCATGCTAGACTGAGAAGTTGCGCATATATACCGCACGCGCGCACACATTCCACAAACACAGAATAGGATGACTAAATGATGATGAGTTCGACTCATGGTTAAAAATACAACATTATTACGCTTCAAATGATTCAACTGATGCATACCTACGACAAGAAAACAAGTAAGTGCTCCAAAAGCCGCTGTATGAACAACTCTGAAGAAGACTTCAAAACCAAACACTGCCATTTCGGAGGACACCAGCTAGCTGGGAAGAGCGAGTTAAGGAGCATTAATTAATATTCCCTGACTCGATGGCTACTATGTTTCAAAACTGATGGATGAACAAGTTGAGATAAGAGAGAGTAGATGCAAAGCAGATGAGCGGCAGAGCTCATATCATCTCTCTGCAGTGCTTAAGTATTTGCCTTTGAGAAGAGAGAGTTGAGTGGAAAGCAAGAAGTGATCAGATGAGTGTTGAAAAAGATGAGGGGAACACACACAAGATAAGCATTTTAAAGTTTGGTGAGAGACTGATGAACTCAGAACAACTACTTCACACCCACCACACAAACTAGCTTCTCTTAGTCTCATATATATGTTGCTGAAATGCAACTTGTATAACTAGCATGTTGCTATTTACTTAAACACATTAGTTCGTTAGTTCTGGATCGCCGCCTAAAATTTGTTGGAAGCTCCAAACGAATGAAATGCGAAAGATTGATACCTAAAATGCTATAAGAAGTTAAAATAATTGAAAATTGTTGTTAAAGTAATTGTAGATGCTTGTGGCTCCATCTTGTGTAAGCCACGTGGTAGAAAATGAGGAGAGATTTAAGTAATTTACGGATTGGTGTTTACGAATTTTGCCTATAAAAGACATGTATCGAGAATGAAGAATGACATCCCTCATCATTCTCTCTTAATTGTTAAATATATTAAAATATCTTTGAGTCCTAACAAGTCCCTAGAAATTTCAAAATTTTCTAAAGTATTTATGACACGTTATCAGCACGACTCTGTGCCCAACTGAGTAGTAGTTACTTTAACTTTTATGTTTATATTTTTATTTTTGTATAATATCGAATTACTATATTTGCGGATTATCCCTTATAGTAAAACGATGTGATTTACACCGTTAATCTAACTTTTATGTTTATATTTATGTTCGTGTATAATATCTAATTACTATATTGACGGATTATCCCTTATAGTAAAACAATATAATTTACACCGTAGTTTATTAAATCAATGTATAACATCATTTAATCACAGACGACAGATTATTAACCGCATTGTTAAAAGATGTGATTTACATCTGATTAGTTAATTATTTTATCTTAACTGTTAGATTATTTATTTTTGCTATAAACTAACTACATGCTTATATGATTTATTTGTTTGTTTATTTGATTCTTAATGACATGATTAAATTAACACTAGCATTTCATTTATTCAAAGTTAGTGGACACCAAACGACTCTATTTCCGTCAAACGGCTCTATTTTTTTTATAAAATCAAACTTACAAAATTTATCTTCTACTCATATTTTTCTTACTCTAAATTTTTAAAAAGAGAAATGTTTCCTCCGGTCTTAATTCTGGCTGCTGTCTTGATTGTTATCATGATCATTTGTGTCATCACTGGAGACCTCTCACCAAATGAGTTTTATTTTGTTTTCGTAATTTTACCAGTGGTCTGTTGTTATTTTTTGTATTTACTATTCTGTTAGATTTTTATGTACTGCGTTATTAATCTAATAAAGTTTTGCGCTCTTTCCACAGGTTATCATCATGAGCAACATTATGAGTTTTGAATTCAGCCCCCTTGAGATCTCAGACTAAAATTATATGGCATGGAAGATGCACATTGAAACATATTTATACCTTATAAGTTTTATCGAGACACACTCAAGACAATGAATGATTCATCCAGAGTGGATAGATCAAGTTCTATGATCTTTCCCCAATAGTATTTGAACTAAATTACCATTATATGAGTTCCTCGTTGTGGCCAAGCCTAGTAAATTATGGAACAACCTAAAAGAAAATTTCAATAACAAAGGGATTTGATATTCTCAGTGTGCCTGGATGAGCCACTTTATGATTACGATGAGAAAGGGCTGGAGACTGTAAAATGAGATGTTGTAATCCCTGATGGAATGAAGTGAAATAGTGTGATGTTTACTTATTGTTTTCCTTATCGATGCATGTTTCATTGTCTTCCTTTTCTGTGTAAGTTATGAATTAAAGCTAGGCCTTTATCAAACAAGTTATCTTATGCATTTTCCTTGTTTAAGTTTTCTAAGTTTTAAAATTGATTATGACGGTTGTGAGGCTTACAAAAGGATTAAACTGAAGAAGTTTGTATACTCGATTGTGGGACAACAGACACAATTTGAAGGGTGAAAGATTTCTCTCGAAGTTAAAATAGAATCAAATAATTGTGAACACAATATCTGGTCCAGTAGACCTGATTGAAGGGACTGACATGACAAACTTTACCAAATGGCACAATGTTTAAAATAAACAATGCATTGTATTCTCCAAGGTCCAAGAGAAACTTGTTAAGTTTCAAAGATGTATATCATCATGGATTGGATATTTAGTCTGTGACTGATGGTGCCAGAAAATATGTTGTTCACAACAGATAAATCTGGAAAAAAGTCACATACTTGAAAACTACAATGCTTCCTACTGGACTGCACTACACATATATATGTGCAATTGAATCAAATATGGTGGTTGTCAAACCTTCAATGTTAACCTTATGGCATGATCAATTAGGTCATCCTGTTACAACAATGATGCAAAGGATTATTAAAAATGCAAATGGACTTCCATTAAAGGGTGAAAAGGTTTATCTAAGTGATAACCTACATTGCAAAGCTTGTTCTCTTGGAAAACTAATAATGAGACCTTCATCGGGAAGGGTTGAGATAAAATCATGTGCGTTTCTGGAATCTATTCAAGGTGATATTTGTGGATCTATTCACCCACCTTGTGAAACTTTTAGATACTTTATGATATTAATAAATGCCTCAAGTAAATGGTCACATGTGTGCCTGTTATCAATCCGGAATGTAGCATTTGCTAGACTATTTGCTCAGATAATCAAGTTATGAGCACTTGGACGCAATCCGGAATGAAGTTTAGCGTCCATGTAGATGCAACTTTATTTGTATTTTAAAAATATATATGCGTAAATATAAATATTAACGTCCACATGGATGTTGTTTATTTGTATTTTTTAAAATAAAATTTATTATTGAATATTTGTATTTACGTAAATAGTTTTTTTTAAAATACAAATAAATTAGCACCTACTTGGACGTAAATAATTTTTACCGTTACAATAGCCTCCACGTGGATGATAAATTCAATCTGCATCTAATGATTTAGCATCCATAGTTTGCGTCTATTTTGTGGATGCAGATGGACATTTGCGTCCACTATTGTGGACATTTGCTTTAGTGGGTTTTTCCAAATAATGTTTTTAATGATGCAGTATAAACACGCATCAAGCATCCTAAAATGGAAAGTGTTGTGAGACAATTGTAGGATGCTTGTGGGCTCTGCTTGTGTAAGAAGTGGGCCCCACGTGGTAGAAAATGAGAATGAATTTTAATAATTTATGGATCGGTGTTTGCAAATTTTGCCTATAAAAGGCATGTATCGTGAATGAAGAATGACATCCCTCCTCCTCCTTTCTTAATTGCTAAAAATATTTCAATACATTTTAGTACATTCTCAAATTTTCTAAGGTATTTATAACAAAAATTATGTTTTGATGAATAGGGGCAACTTATAGTTGTTACTGAGTCATCTTGGATTATGGATAGGGTTTATTCCAGAAAAAAAGACTCGTATGTGTAGCATTTTTTCAAATGACACCCTTGCGTTTTAATTTCACACTTAAAGACCCTCATCTTTTCATCGTTAACGATTCGACACCCTCCGTCATAATTAACTGCAATTGTCCCCTTAATCATTATTTTAATAACAATAGGGGTCCGATTAAAAAATAAAAATACAAATTGACCCCTCATCCCCTCCTCCTCCTCCTCCTCCTCCTTCACCACCACCACCTCTGCATCCACCAACACCAACACCACCACCACTCCACTACCAACATCACCATCACCTCCTCCACCACTCCACCACCACAACCTCCTCCATCACCACCCCCTCTGCCTCCTCCATCACCACCCTCTCTACCTCCTTCACCACAACCACCTCCGCCACCATCCCCTCCACATCCACCACCACCTCCTCCACTACCACCGTCACCTCCTCCACTGTCATCCCCTTCACCTCCACCACCACCTCCTGGTGGAGGTGGAGGTAGAAGAGGTGGTGGTGGCGGGTGAGGAGGATGGTGGCGATGAAGGTGGCAGTGGAGTGGAGATGGTGGTGGAGGGAGGAGGAGGGTTCAATTTGTATTTTTTTAATTTTATTAATTGGACTCCTATTATTTTTAAATTTACGGTTAATGGGTTAATTATCGTTAATTGTGACGAAGGGTGTCGAATCGTTAACGGCGAAAAGATGAGGGTGTTTAAGTGTGAAATTAAAGCCGTGGGGTGTTATATGAAAAAAGTGCTACACATACAGATCCTTTTCTGTAATAAATCCTTATGGATACTATAAAACATATAAGATCAA
>JAWWMW010106448.1:0-10560 GCA_035048345.1 Echeveria elegans
TCCTACATAGCGGCTATTGCAACAAATATACCCACCAACAATCTCCACATCATCACAAAATCCTGAAGTCCTAAATATTTAAACCACATGCGTACATCAAATTCAGCTAATAAATCAAACAAAAAACACACCATTCCAACAGAAATAAATCCCCAAATTCAAAAATCAACAATCAACCCTAGAGAACCAGATTCCATAAAATTCCACAAACCGGATGCATACCTTAAATCACGCCATCTCAATCCGAATCCTAGAAAACCCAATATCCGTAACACGAAGCAGAGTCAGCCAACAGCTGGCGCAGGAGAAATCGGTTTTTAAGAGTTTTTGGCAGGAGCGAAATCGACGATGATGACAAGTGCTGCAAATTTGTGATACAAATCTTCTCGTTTGTGAAGCGATTGAAAGACCGCGTGGCTGGGAAGGCGCGTTAAGTTGTTTTATTGATTAACCACTTGACGATTACACTACACTGGTTGGGCCGCATTTGTGCGGAACGGTCAAACTAGTTGTTTTTGGATTTCATTTTTTCCTTTTTTATATTTTTTTATTATAATTTTCCAACAATAGTACTCCTTCTATCCCTTTTTGTTCTTCCTATTTGAATGTCCCCAAAAGTTCTTTTTATTTCTTTTTATGACAATTAATTCACTCTTACAATACACTCTCTTTCCTACTTTATTTTTCTCTTACTTACTTTTATCTTAATTTTACTCTCACACTCTTATTATTCCTTAATTACCGTGTCATCAATCCAAATAGGAAGATCATTTCAGGACGGAGGAGTATACAACAGGGGAATATAGCTCATAATCGAATAATGTATGCTAATGACAAATTGAAAAGCAAAATCGCTTTCAATAACTAATACACAGATAAAAATAGTACTAAGTAATAAATACACGACATGCAAACTAACAAGTGTAGATGCTAACATAGACAGTCTCTCATCCACCACAAAATCGCAACATAGTTGAGAAGAGAAATTGTAACTGTGTTCCACATTATAGTAGCGTAGAACAGAAATCAGTCATTCCAAATTTTCTAAACTCAATCACCGCAACCGACCCCCTTCGCCCGTCACTGCTGTGCCTACACGTGCGGATTGTTGTACATCACTATAACCTTCTGATACTCCCCAACCCTCTTCCCGAAAAAGTTTATCTTTATCTGAGCCATCATTCACAAACGAAAATGTATCGCGCAAAACCGCAAACACTTATAAACTCACATCCATTTCAACCATCTCTACATGTTGCTCTGTTTCTTTTCCAACAAAAAACTTTTTCAGTTTTCCCTTCATCTTTGGATTGATGATCGATGGTCAAGGACAATATTCACAACTTGTGCGCATGAATGTTGTCGTTAGTGATGCATAGGAGGCTATTGATGTCGGGAGCAGGAGGATCAGGCAGTATTTCGCGTCGGAGTGGAGCGGGGGTCAGTTGGGTGACGGTTTTCTCAAACCTAACACTCAGGATCTGATGATTCAACCGCGAATATTGAAGAAGGCGTGGTGAGTCCACCATCAATCCCAAACGTACTGCAAATAGCTCCCTTTGAGACAAAACTGGTCTTGAAGAAAACCTTGTTGTTGTTGAAGGCGGATGAAAACGGAGGAGCCTTCGCCACGACGGTCACCAGAGGATGTCCATGGGAGCGAAGGGGGATTTTGATCCCGTGCAGCTATGCAAGTCGCTGCACGGGCAAAAACGACGTCGTGTCACTAATTGATTTTCTCTCTCCTCAACCACTCTCACATATTCTCTCTCCTCTGTTTCTGTTGCTGCTGTTCTTGCATTTTCAAACTGCTCTGTTTCTGAAAGTTGTTCTATTTTGGGGGTTCGGGGGTTTAAATTGTTTGAAGAAGATGAGGTTTTACGCATGGTTAATGATTTTGAAGGGTGTGAAGATAAACAAGATGAAGAACATGACGACGACGTTGACCGCATTGACGATGAATTCACCATCCCAATTTCTGACTCTGATTCGCGGTTTCGTTTTGGGAAGTGAAAACTGCAACTTTCATCCCCTGATCTGTTCTCAGAATTCATCACCCTCTGTTCAAAAAAACCCGAATTTGAAAATCAAACAAAACCCCAAATCGGCGAAAACACATCAAATTGAGAAGAACAACCACGAACCGATTTGGAGCTGAAAAAAACCACTTTGAGAGCCAGAGAATACCATTTTCGTTTCGGTGCCTTTTCACCACTTGAGTCGAGTTTATTCTCCTTGTCTTCATAAAACAGAGCTTTGTCTTTATTTTACATGTTCAAATTCGACACCAATCGGCTTGAAACAGAGAAACCGACAAGCGCTTTGTTGAATCCATCGACCTACGTCGGTGGGTTTATGACCGTGGTGGAGCTTCATGGATTCATTTACTAGAGGAAGAGATTGAAATGAAGGAGATGGAGTGAAGACGACAGAGAGTAGAGGAGAGAGAATATGTGAGAGTGGCTAAGGAGAGAGAAAATCATTTAGGGACACGACGTCGTTTTTCCCCGTACATCTACTCGCGTAGCTGCACGGGATCTGAATCCGTTCTGTATCCACCACTAGAGGAAGTATAAAAAAATCTCAACGGTGAGTAGGAATATGAAAATATCTACACCGAAAATATCTTTGCGACTCAACTCTACCGATTAAATTCCGACACGTGTACTCAGTCGTAAGCATATAAAACTCACCCATACTCTAACTCTCCATCTCTCTCTCTCTCGTCGAACGATCGCGAAGTCGACGACGATAAATGGAGCAGTCGGACGAAGGCGGTGACTGGCCGATGATTGCGTCACGCTATTCGGATGCTGATCGTGACGACGACGTTTCCATTGATGATGATGATGAGCAGGAAGAGACTTCGAAGTTTGTGAGTTTCCGCGCTTTGGATTTATTAATTGATTGCTTCCAACATGATTTTTTAGGACTTGAATTTATTTTAGAAATTAAAGTGAAAATTGAGTAATTCTGGTCGAGTTGGAGCGGAGGAGAATTTGAAAAAACGTGATTGAAATGAAAGTTTGTTGTAATAGTAATAAATATTGAAGAGGAGATCCGACAAGTTGTAGATACTCGAAACAAGGTGTTTTTTTTTTAAGTTGAGATTTTTTTTGGCTGTTAGTTACTCTGAATCTCATTCCTAAAATTGTAACGAACTCTATCAGGCAATGTTTGATTATGGAAATGTTGAGATTTTATTTTGTTCTTTGTTGGTTTAGTTGTGAATTTAGAATGGTTTGTGATGTTGTTGAGTTTTGCTTACACGTGGTGTTTTGTGTGAATGTGCGGAATCTAAGTAAGTTTTTAGGGAAGGGTTTGGAGATGAATTTGTCAATGTGTAGAAATGAAGAGTAGGTTGACGGAATGTGATTTTGTGATGGTGCGGAAGGTGTCTGACAAGTTCAACGAGAGTGTTTCATTAGGTTGTTTAGGTACCCTGAAAGTTGAATGATATGGATATCGGATGATAACGGTTTTGCAAAAGATATCGTTATTCTTGTTGAGCATCACGATATATGGTGCAATTTTTAGAAAAAAAGTGAAATGTACCCTTACATCAGTCTGACAAGCTTGTATTTCAGGAGATTTGTGTGGAGCCGCTGTTGACAGAGTGGACGAATGAAAAACATAGTTTGTACCTGAAATCCATCGAAGCATCATTCGTGGACCAGTTATATAGCACAATGGGGTTCCCTAATTTTCAAACTTCAAGGAAGCCCGCCACTGAACCAAAACCACATTTACATAGCAGTGTCAGAACCTCGGCTGGGCAGGTTGGAATAGACTCCATTTTGAATGATTGTCTTATCACCCTCGAAAAAACTGTTCCAGAATTCTTTTTATTTGCAGTTCAAAACCCTCAGAGGCGGCCATTGGCAGAAGATCAACGTTGGCAAAGGCGAGCTCCAGCCAAATGGAGAAAACACATCATTTGCAATCTTATCTAATCAATGGATCAGGCACTACATACATTCAGAAAGACATCATGTTCCCGCTGTTTCCCCAGGAAAAATGGCAGCTTTGGATCAAGGCATAAATTCACGGGGTAAAGCTGCATTGCCTCATAGATTCAACAGGAGTTTGAAGATATCAAATCCAGGTCCCAGTAATTCGCATCATCTTGTTTCTGCAGATAATGATACAGGTACTACCTATTTTTATCATCACATATTTGTAAATCCTGTTATTAAATTATCGTTGTAGTGTTTTTTTCTTTTTAACCTTGGAACCTAAAACTAGGACTTTAGACTTTATAACTAGTATTATTATCATTTCTTTCTGTTATGTAAATACATTTTTTTGCCAATCAAATAAGTAAACTTAACTTGCGCAAATACCTTTGCTTCTGAGTATCACTTTTTGTTGATATTCGTTATTAGTCATGCAGTAGGTAAGGTTCCGGCTTAGAGGAACAGACTTATTTCTGTGCAGTTGGCTGTTATGCAAAAGTTAATGTTATATATTAGAGCTGTACGACTGCCAAATGGGTTGATACCTGAAATAGGTTCTGCTTTTGGTACATACAAAATACCAAAGATATCTGTATTGTACAGATTGTAATTTTCGATGGTATAACAGAGCAGTACAAGGGCATATTGGATTATAGGATACGTTTCTTAAAATAGTTATTTGAATGTGTTCGTATGCTACAACAATTGTAGGCATGTTTGGTGGAACATCAAGCCACACGATTGCTGGAATATAAATACAGTTACTTAACATGACTTTTTCGAATCAAATTCTTGGCGTGATTCATAGGAAATACATATAGTTTATTTAGGAAGCAGTGAAAATTCCATTCATCCTATGTACTGCTAATACCTTCTTCCGCAGTAATGGAATCAGTCTTTAATGTATTAAACTCTTGCAGAGGCATCAGGCCAAAATTTTGTCAATGAGGATATTATGGACGAGAAACCTAGCGGCTTATGCAGCACACAATCGGTGAAAACCCGGCCACCGATGAATGCTCCTGCAAGTAACTATCAGGTCAGGCTAGCTTTTATTTCTATTAATTTTCTGGGTCGTCACTTTGATCTGTTTTAAATTTTAACCATGTATGTTTGAATTTCAGATAGATCCTTGACACAACTTTCGCAAGGAATAAACATCAAAGCTAACTTTACAGCTTCGGAAATGTGACAGGATATTGAGACTTTTGCCTGGTATCACCGTGTCTTCCGTTCCTTTCTTCACAATTGACAACAACCGTTACATAATTGATCGGTTAAAACATTTCAGCTAGATGCTTCTACACAAATATCAGTCAGGATCTGTTTTAAGGTGGTTTCACCAGTGTGACTAGTTGCTGTTCAGATCGCTACCAGTATAATTCTCATTCACCTGGTTACGAATACGACTGGACCAAATGACCAGAGGAAAACTACGCGACATGCCCGGCAATGAACTTATATGTTTAAAGTGTCTCTCTATTTGGTTACATCTGAAAGGTATTTCAGTCTAGTGCTGCTTAGCTTATCGCAGCTGCCGTGATATAAGCCTTGCCGATCATAAGGTTGAATTAGTCTGCCGACCGTATACAGTAGCTTCGATTCATATATTATCTTCGAAAATATTTCGACTTCTCATATTCTCTGTTGAACATATTTAGGTGTAAACTTCTAAAAATCATGAATTTTCTTTTCTTTCCTGTTTGGCTTTGTACACCAGAAAAGCAGATTCAAGTATTACTAAAATATCAACAAAAGAAGATGTCACGAGATGTCAAGATCATGAATAAATGGAAGACAGCTTCAATTTATGAAAACAACTTCACACTGATTAGCCAACCCTAGCCGAGTTATATTCCTTTCCTTCACATTTTATTATATCATCATCACATCGCTTTGAGCTCAAATTATTGAATCAGAATTTAAGTTAGAATACAGCTAGGCCCGACTATTAAAAAAAAAAAAAACACTCTAAAAGTATTATTAATTGTTTGCGAAGCTATGTCAAACCCATATATTAGATAGAAAATTAGTCGGGCGTGCCAGTGTACCACCATTTACTTTTCGTAGATGCAAATGCATCATTGAATAAAAACGTGACACATTACTTAATGAAGACACACGATTTGCATGTTCATATGAATGTCAAATCACATATTTCATTAAAATGACGTGTCTTAACCTTGTCCGTCGATGAATTTGCATATATGGATGCAAATGGATGGTCCTGGGACACACCAAATTAAAATGGTGGACTTGAACTGATCTCATATTAAATATAACTTTCGAGATATTGTATATCAAAATTTCTGAAACTCAATGGCAAAACAAGAAACTTGGGTCAATAAAGTTTGGGAACATCTCATCCTTTTAAATGACTCTCAACACCATAGAAGTTTACCATCACACAAATCCTACCACGCCACTTATCCAACACTACAGTACTGATCATGAAGTACTTTAGGTTAGTACTATGAAGAGGAGATATCTCAAAGTTTGGTTGACGTATGATGTACAAACAATAATGTGCAAATGACTTGTGAACCCATATATGATTATTACCATATTTGAGAGAGTGTTTGCACAAAATTATTAACTCATAGCTACCTTCTCACCAAGTCAAATTTGTTTCCAACAAGAAAATATAACTGATGTTAATCTATATATATAATAGATTACAATTCACCATCACACAAAATTTTTTCGTCGCTGAATCAATTATAGAATAAGACAAAATAGAAATAAGACAAAATATGGAAAAAAAATACTCATTTAAAATTTAAAAATAAACATTTTAAAATCATTTTAAATTTAAAAATTAAACATGAAAATTAACAAAAAAATCACTCATTTAAATTTAAATTAAAAATTCATAATAGGATCATGACCGTATAGTCAAATAGATGTTTTCGATTTTGCCCATACCTTTAATTTTTTAGGTTTAAATTTACACAGACCTCACGAGCTCAGACCACAAGCATCTGCTCCCTACATTCCCGTCGGGACGACGGGACAGCGACTAGTATTGTTATAAGAACGAAACTTCTTTCCAATAAAAATACTCGGACGAATTGAAAATTTGGCTTGGCGAGGCTGTTAAACAAGTCCTAATGTCTTGAAACATTGGTGAACATTATTGTTAGTACCTAGGGTACATACTCTCTTTTTTGATGATGACAAACTCTGTGGGTTTAACACTTTACTTGAGTATTGTAGGTTCATTAACCCTGAACGAACATTGAAGGTTAAGACTCCTGCGAATGAACAGTGAAGGTCAAGACCCTTGCGAGACGCAGTCAAAACAGTTGAGAAAAATCAACAGATCAAGTATCAAGCTGTTACATTCAGTTGAGAAATATCAGGAGATCGAGTATCAAGCTGTACATTCAAGACCCTTGCGAGAAAAATCAGGAGATCGAGTATCAAGCTGTTATATTCAATTGAGAAAAATCAGCGACTTCCTCAGCAAGGCATAAACAGCATGAGCGAAGATCGTGGGAGCACATCGGTCTATAAATACTGCATCAAAGGGGTTTATGGGGGTGTGAGTCCAGAGAGAGAGAATCTCAAGTGTGCGACTAGAGTGTGATCAGAGAGAGCTGCCATCAAGTAAGTGACAAAGAGCTTACATACTAGACAGTCGTACATTGCGGGTCATCGCAGGAACTACAAAACCGACGTACTTGGAAGTGAAAGAACCACGGGAATACAAGCAAGGTGTTGCTTGTTTGCAACTTTACAAGTGGGTAATTTGTCCTATGGTTTTCGTAGCAGTAGGTACTGTTGCATGTGTACATAACTCATTGTTTGTACAGTCTTCATATTCCAATAAAAAGAATATTTAGAAAAAGTTTATTCCGCTGCGTACTTTATACAAGAGTACAAAACCTGTAGACGTAGACTTGGTTCTTTACCGTTCCTAGTCTAGTTTGTACGCACTAACCACGATCCTAACAACCTTGTTGCCGCATCACCAACTTGAGACAGCTATTAGTGTCAAAAACATATGACGAAGGAAATCTTCATCCATCTAAGCCTTGATCAAGCTGCCGTCCAGAAGATAAAAATAAACTAGGTTACCAATAAATTAGAATGCATCATAAGTCTGCAATTGGTGCTCATTTGATGGTCTATTATTCTAAACACAAATGTTTCCCATCTCGAACACTTGAACTTTCTATGCCCTTCTTAACTCACTTCAGTTTCAAACCCTTCAATCGTTGGCAAAATAGGATTCAAAGGCAAAATGTGGGAAAAACGAACGCAAAAGCAAGAAAATTTGAGTCTAAGTCGTGCTATAGCCGTGTTTCCTCCAAGACACCACTGCCACGACCTCATAAAAGTCCCAAGATGAAGAATCTAGAGTATCTAAATCACGCTGGTGGTGCCTCAATCGAGGAGCTAGTGTCGTGATTCAACTTGCCAAAAACAACAGCTCCAGGACCATGCAAATCGTGGTAGTCAAGGTTGTCAAACTCTCGAGTTAAATCTACGTTTCTACCAATTTTACGTATCTATATGTCAATTTCGAGTAAAATCTTGTGTAGAAACATTTTTTATAAAATTGAGGGTCCCACCAATTTTATCCGAGTAAAAATCAGTTTAAAATCGGTAGAGTTCACGTTTCTACAACTTTGGTCCTTTTTTAACAACTCTGTCTTCAAAATTGTAAAAGTACAAAACACGAAAATTGCAAAAGTGTAAAAGTCCAAAATTACATATCTATAACGTTTTTTACGAGTTTCTGTAAGCATCCTCTAACTTGTAGATGAATAATGCCATGATTTTTTATGATATTGTATTTTATCATCAAATATCATCAAAGTTATGCTTATTATGTAAATCTTCCTATTATGTCAATGATTGTTTTCCATACTTTCATTTTAGGTTCACTATTGGATTATTGATCTTTGTGAAGACTTGAATGAGCCAGACATGTTGAAAGAAAGTATTGCTTCATTTTGATGGCTTTAGCCAGTAACTTGGTTTTGCAATTTGAAAGTTTGCAATTTGAAAGTTTTTGAAACTTGCATAATAAAGTTTTTTGTATATTGATGCGATTTATTTTATAACTTGGTGTGCTTTGAAATTAATATTTTGATACATTTAATTTTGAAAAAATCATATATATATATATATATGAATTATAATATGATTCTACTGTGAGGTAAACTCGGTCGATTCTACGATTCGAGTATGCGTGTCGGCTCTACCTAGGCAAAATGAGTCATTGTAGAATCTCGAGTTTGACAACCTTGGTGGTAGTTGCGTCACCTTGCCGTCACTTCTGTCGCCACCTCTCCTGCACCTGGAGTAACCGAACAGTCAAACAAGCTCGTGATAGCAGCGACTTCCCTCGATCACTAATGTTGCCACTTGCCATTTCTGTTTTATAAAAGACAATTTTTATGAGAGAGAAAAGGATCTTATTTTTGATGAAAAAGTTCAGGAGCTTATGAGTGAAGAAAATCGTCAAGACTCTAGTTTTCTCATTCTAAAGTTTGTTTTTTTAGCATTTGGTTACTAGAATTCGCTTTGTTTGGTGCTTAGGATCATTTGTATACAAACTTGGCAAGTTTTGAACCATATATGCAAATGAACCCTTCTTCTTCCATGACTTGTTAGTAGTTTTCTTATTTAAAGGTCTTGATGACCTTGAACATGTGAATGATTTGATGATTTAGGATTATAAATGCAGGGTATGACTTTGTTACTTGTTATGTGTGTTATTTCATCAAGCACTCCAAGCTAGTGTTTGATGAAATGCCTAAGTGGTTAGCTTTTTTCCTTTGATTAAAATATCGAAAGATTGAAACCATTGTGGGATAGAGTTATGAGCATGTTTAAGTGTCAAGACCTTGAAATTCATTTTTTGTATAAGAATCAACTTTAAAGAGATTGTTTACTTAGAAGTAATCACCCAAACAAATTAACTACTGACTCGGTTAGATAAATTTATTATAAGTCTTAAACTAGTGCATAGGCTTAAGTCATTCCTCGGTCGACTCGGTAACATACCGATTTATAAATGTTTTTGATCTAATTGGGCAATTCGAGAACCTCTGACTTAAATTACTCAATAGTAAAATGATCGATGCTTCAAACAATAAAAGAAAAAACTCTCAAAAAAAAGTTTATTGAATAGGTATTTGAATATACTTGAAGAAAAAGTAGATATAAGTATTAAAAGAAAATTCCAAACTTACCCTAACTTAACCATATGAGATTAAAAAAACTAAATTATACTGACCTAAATCCTAAAACTATGCGCTTAATTATCATACATCAGTCTCCTCCACTTGCAAAGCACTCGACTTCGAGTTTTCTTCAAAAAAGAAATTAATATTATTTGTCTTCCGCGATCTCTTAAAAGGTTGAAGGATTCGACTTTATATATGAGTCAACATGAAAACGTTATTTATGCAAGAGCCCTTCACATCATTGTGTCATGGTATACTTTGACAATATGTCGATACCAAGTTTCTCTGCAAATTTTGAGCTACGCGCATCAGTGTTCTAGACATCCGTGAAAGGATCGTGGTTAGTGCGTACAAACTAGACTAGAAACGGTAAAGAACCAAGTCTACGTCTGCAGGTTCTGTAC
>JAWWMW010106468.1:0-10559 GCA_035048345.1 Echeveria elegans
CTTTTAGCATTCTTAAAAAGACCTGAATCACAAAATGTTATACATCAGCTACCAATCTAAATTATCTAACTTTCCAACTCCACTGAAATGCTATTCATAAATCATCGTGATTAAAATTCCAGATGACTAACAAAAGCTCAACATAAAAAAATATATATTCCATATACTCTATACCGTCTTCAAAAAACACTATCCCAAAAAAATCCAAAACCAAGCAATTCAGCATCTCAACAAAACCTGGATCTAACGCACACAAAATAAAAATCAAATACGGTGGATGTGAGCTCGTGCGTCAAGACCTTCGCCTAAGTTACTTTCATGGTGAAGCCGAAAAACACTGTCTTCCCTAACCACACTCACAAACATCTCAGAAAATGTATGACAATATGAAGTAATACAAAAGACTGTTTGTTTGAAATATTAACCTGCCATCCTCAGTATCTCGAGCTGCACAGCATAAGCGTCTCAGCTTTTTACGCGATTGAGTTTTTTCCGAAGAACTAATATCTGCCGAGTAAGCCCCCCTAACACTCAGCATATTAACCTGCCATCCTCAGTATCTCGAACAACACAGCATAAGCGTCTCAGCTTTTTACGCGATTGAGTTTTTTCCGAAGAACTAATATCTGCCAAGTAAGCCCCCTAACACTCAGAAAATCACACAATCTCAAGCAACAAAAGTCCTTGAAGATACCCGATACTAAATACTCGACAAAACAAAACACTGTAAACTAAAATGTAAAAACAATTCACATCCCATCCTTACTTGATATTCGACGATACAGCAACTGCACTGTTAGGGCAGTAAACATTGATAGAGGTCATTGCCGCACAACCAAAAATGGCAAAAAGCTAAGCCAAGTATATGTAGATTTAGGCAATAGGAACATACGCGGGCGGAGATGGTGAGGGGCGTGGCCATCATAAACAACGTCTGCTATTCAGACTGTAGATCTGTTGCTGCTCAACGAAGTCGACGCTCGTGCTCTGGTGGACGGCCTCTCCTCCACTGCTCAACGTTTTTTGATTGCCTCCACTCCCCTGCTTCGAAATCGAAACACAAAATTAGGCAAAATTGAATTCTGCTTCGCTCCTTCGCTGCTCAACTGCGTCGACGCTCGTGCTCTGGTCGACGGTCTCGCGTGACCGACGAAGTTTCATCGCGGGAGGAGAGAGAGGGCTTCTTCGCATTTCCATGGCGAATGTTGAGAACGGATTGGGTAGGCGGCATTGGCAGGTAGGGTAGGTGTGTATAGTGACGGATGACGGGTTTCAGCGACGAAAAAATTTCATGGGGCATTGTGTGTTGCGACTATGTTCAATTATTAGTATAGATATTGGTCTAACAAAATAAACTCCCAACTTAGCTCCTGCATTAGTGCACCATTTTGTCCTCGTGCACTCGAGTAATTATGTACTTAGTGAGATACCATACGAGAGACTGGATCATATGAGAACTAATATTAACGTGAGAATAATCTAACCATTTTTAATCATTAGATCAATTAACGAATGGATTAGATTAATCTCAAAATATAATATATTTTAAAGTAATCAATTAAAATGATGGGTATTTATGTAATTATATGTAATTTAGGTATGACTCGTTTGTCATGCCATGCGGAATCAGGATGGACAAATTAGTACTTCCTCCATCCCATATTAAGGGATTTATGTAGTGTTAGGATTGAGGAAATAAGTGCATGGAAGGACCCCAAAAATATTCTTGAAGTTCTTGAAGCTCCAAATTTCTTATTCCTGTTCGAGCAAAGTGAATGACGGATATATCAACCTAATTTTTTTTGATATAAGAACAAATTTGACGATTAGGTCACGAATAGGTGAGGCAATACGAATATATTAAATCTATTTTATATCATGAGAACTAAAACAAAAAAATTCTCTCTAAGAACTTCTTAAGAGAGTTTTTTCTCTGAACTTTTTTCTTCTTTATTCATTTTATACTCTGAATTTTGGAGATTATGGAATCGCCGCTGCACTATAGTAACCGAAAAATTACAGAACTGGAGTCTATCACTGCTCAGATAGATGAGGGGCTCGCTGTTAAGTTTTTCGAGAAAGAACTGAATGAGGCTGGAAAGGAGTTTGTTAATTCTTTGGTGGTGAAACTTGTGGGCAACAGAGGTTACAATAGAACGGCTTTTAAAAGAGTGCTGCAAGAACTATGAAATCCCTCAGTGGGACTGAAGTTTACAGAAGTTGAAGGGAACATTATGATTGCAACATTCACCAATGAATCTGACAGAGATAAGGTTCTCAGCTAGGGGCCATGGCGCTATATGGGTTGGGCACTACTGATAGAAAATGGATACCCAGGAAGCAGATTGCAGATCTTTTCAATAACAAAATTGGAATTCAGGAACAAACTCATAACTTACCGGTTGAGTACCGAAGGAAACAATTTGCTATCCGTTTTGCAGAATTCAGTGCTATTGGGAAGGATGAGATAAGAAAATTTGTCAAATTTAAAGTAAAGATTGATTTCAACAGGCCATTAGTCCCTGGATGAACTTTAGATCTCGGCAACGAAACCCCTATTTGGATTGATTTTAAATATGTGAGGTTGCCCAATATCTGTTTTGAGAGTGGAAGATTTGAACATGAAACTCGATCATGTCCTCAGGTATCATTAGACAGTTCAGTTACTGGTAAAAGTTCTAAAGACGAGCCTTGGATTAGAGGTGAACATTCAGCAATAGAAAATCTTATGAACATGAGGAAATCGCAATCACCAAACTGTGGTTGGTCGTAATTCAGCCAGAATGAGATGGGTATCAACAGGGATTCGAAACGTTGCGCCGAATTAGGGAAAGAAGAGGTTGTGGTATTCTCTGGAAATCATGAAGAGGTGCAACTATCCAACCGTAGTACTGAAAAGATACTTGATGTTCAAATAAAATTTATCGTTATTTCCGCTGAAATTTGTAGCCCTATCTTCAGTAAAGATATTGGGCTTTCTGGGCCTCCGAATAATGAAGCACAATATGTAGTTAATGGACCTGCTAAAGAACTGGATTGTATATTAACCAATGAGCAAATGTTACCATTACAAACTCTATCTGATGTTGGAAATCAAAAAGCTTAGAAGAGGAAGTTGCTAACTCAGACATCAATGTACAAGGCCAGTAAGAAAATACAACTAGCTCCTGCTGCTATCTTGGGTTTAACAAACACTAAAGAAGTGCTGCAAAATAAGGTTGATGATTCACCTTCCTATGAAGAGAGATCGACGATAGCTATTCTACAGCCTCGCCAAAAGAAATGAAAATTTTATGTTGGAACTGTCAAGTTTGGGCTCACATCGAGCAGTTCAAAACTTGAAAGACGTTATTGCGTTTAACAGCCCGAAAATTGTGGGTCTTATCGAAACAAAACTTACAAATAAAAGGTGTGAATAATTGATGTATACTTGATTATTATGAATGCTTTCCTATTGCTAGTCAAGGCAGCTCGGGAGGTTTGGTTATTTTCTTGAATGAAGAGGTAAGTCTGCATATTCAAAGTTTCTCTAAGTTCCACATTGATACTTTAATTAAAAATTCTCCAAATTATCGGTTTACATTGTTTTATGGTCGGCTGAGATTCATAGAAGGGATTGGGGATGGAATTTGCTTAGGACTTTAAAAGTTCAGAACTCTTACCCATGGCTCGTTAGTGGAGATTTTAATGAGATTGTGCGTATTCGTGAATCTTCAAACAACAGCCGATGCAGTTACTAAATGGACAAATTCAGAGTCACTCTTACATACTGTAATCTCTTAGACTTGGGTTTTTGTGGTAATCTCTTTACGTTTTGAAATAGAAGGAAAGGCCTGGAAGAATTTAAAGCTAGATTAGACAGATCTATTGCTACTCCATAATGGAAAACTGTTTTTCCAAACACACAGGTGGCTCATTTATCTGCAATTACCTCAGATCATATGCCTATCTTGACTGATCTTAGTTTTTGAAGAAGTTCAAGGTTTAAAAAAATAGTTTAGATTCGAACCAATGTGGCTTCGCCATGGAGACTTACACCTAATTATGATGTTTCCACATTGAGCCACAGATGACCATCCTGCCTCTTTAGTTATCCGAGACCAATACCCATCACAATAAAAGTTCATTGTTGAACTAGCAACTAGATTAGAATTGAGTTCAGTGTGAAGTCCATTCATATTTTTCATGTCAAACTGAGAAATAGTATTAAGAACCTTGAAACAACACACATTAATAGGTAAAGGCTTGTTACAATGAGCATTATTTCTGTTATACCAAATAATCCATATTCCCATAGATACTAATCGAAGAGTCTTTGGATCCTCCTTATACATTACAAACCATACTCTGTCACAAACGTTCCTCCGATCTGCTAATTGCCATACCTTATTTACCAATCCCAATAAGACCCAAAAGCATTTTTCCGACCAGTAGTCAAAAAATAGATGATTTGCATCTTCGGTTTTGAAACCACAGAAAACACATTCATTATGAATAGTACATCCCAGTTTTTGTAGATTTCAAAACACTGGCAAGAAGTTATATAACAGCCTCCAAGTGACCAATTTTACTCTATCCAATATCCCCATTCTCCATAATTTGTTCCAGGCATGGCCAGTTGTTAACCAGTCTGATACTTCCCAACATCAGTCTGCCTTGATAATGTCCATTGTCTTGCCAATTCATAACCAGACTTCGTTGAGTATGATCCTGATTAGTGAGTTTCCATCTCCATTCATTGTCATTTGACATCTCCAAACCATACTTGAAAATCTCCAATACTCAAACAATACTTTTGCATACAAACTAGTCTCTTGACTTCATTTTGCTGCCTAATAAGTCTGTGTTTCGAAATATTTCTGTTTAAATATTTTACTTATAAGTAAGTCTAGATGCGTAAGAAAGCTCCATGGGTTTTTCATATTGCAATATTTAAGCTTTCAAAACATTTAAATCCCAGACCTCCTTGTAGCTTCCTTTTATGCATTAAATCTTTTCTGATCCAATGAATCAATATATCCTTATTATCACCATTCCACCAAAAATTTAGTGCTAAACTAGACATATCATTGCATAGTGTTCTAGGAAATTTAAAGCAACCCATAGCATACAATAGTATTGGTTGTAGACATGATTTAATAAGGACTTACTTATCCGCCCATGACAACCTTTTGTGTTTTCAGTTATCAACTCTTTTGCACATTTTCTCCTCTAAACCCTTGAGGATTTCCTTTTGATTATTTCCAATCACCATTGACAGACCCAATTATTGGGAATGGATATTTTTATGACACATTCCAAAATATGCAGCAAAAATTTCAATCATATAACTATCCATGTTAGGGCTGACCATAAATTCTGATTTTGCAATATTGTTCTTTTGTCCAGCAATTACTTCATAGCATGATACTACTGTTTCAAATTCCTTACTTGTTGTAACTCAACCTTGATGAATAGCAAGCAATCATCTGCAAATAATAAGTGGTTCTATCTTTATATATGTGGTGTCAATCTAATTCCTTCAGCTCGCTTCTCATACTGTAAATGATTCAAACTTGATGTGAACCATTCTTGACACAAGATAAATAGTGATAGCGATAATAAATCTCCTCGTCTAAGGCATCTACTGGGGATAATTAAGTCTGAGAACTGCCCGTTAATTTTCAGTTGGTAACTTACTGATTCCACACTGCATAATTTTATTAACCCATATCCGATGAAAACCAAGTCTTGTCATCATCTCCCTTAAAAACTGCATATCAACTCGATCATATGCTTTACTCATATCAACCTTAATGGAAAGAAAACTTTCTGTTCCCAGCTTTCTTCTCAGTAATGATTAGCTTCTTGTGCAATCATAATATTATCTGTAATAAGTCTTTGTTTCAGGAAAGCACTCTGGTTCGGTGAAATCACTGCAGGCAAGTAGTCACTCAGTCTATTTGCAAGGACTTTTGTATTAACTTCATGGCTACGTTACATAAACTGATAGGACGAAAATCCTTTGCTCTAACTAAGTCTTCTTCTTCTTCTTTTTTAGAAAGAAGAACAATTTGAGTAATGTTTACATTTGTGTCCAAGTAGTCATTATTCAAAAATTGTTGTACTTCATCATAAACATCATCTTTAAGCAGTGTCCAAAATTTCTGATAAAAAAAAGCCAAAAAATCATATATTCTTGGTACTTTGTCCGGATGCATTTGGAAAAGTGTTATACAAACTTCGCCCACTGTGTATGGATCGATCAATTTTGAATTCATCTCCTCAGAAATTCTTAGCTGTATAATATCTATCACTGTGTTCTAATCTATAACATTACTTTGTGTGTATGAAGAAGAGAATATATTGGTAAAGTATGTTGCAAATTCATTCTTTATCCCTTCACAATCATAGATTCTTGTTCCATCCATTTTTGCTATTACATCAATATATTATCTTTCCTTCCTCCTCGATGCCTTTGCCTTGAAGAAAGCAATATTGATCACCACCTTTCAGCCAATTAATTCTTGCTCTCTGATTCCATAACAGTTCCTCTCTTGCCAATCACTCATCGAATTTATTTGAAATCTTTCGTCATCTTTGGTCAGTTCTGCGATTCTTGGCAATTCTTGTAATGCACATAATTCCTTTTTTAGATTTCTGATTCTCTATTGAACATTCCCAAAAATATCTTTGTTCCATTTTTTTAAGTTATTTGCACACAACTGTAATTTATCATTTAAACTTGATGCATCTCTTTTTGCAAGTTCCCAAGCTTCCTCCATTACCAATCTTAAATTTCTATCACGGAACCACATAGGTTCAAACCGAAAATAAGACTGATAACCTTGTGTCCTTCTCTATCTTTATCTAATGAAATTACAATTGGAATGTGATCAGAAGTGTTAAAAAAACCATGGTGTACCTTTGCATAAGGAAACATCTCTATCACGTCTTTAGCAGTTAATACTCGATCCAGTCTAGCCTTAACTTTGTGGACTCCTTTACGTTTGTTTGAGAAGATGAATGTACCAGATTCACTATCGATATCCATTAGTTTACAATCCAACAGGGTCTCTCTAAAAAGTCTCATTTGAGTGATGTTACGAGGGCTGACTCCCTGCATCTCTATCAAATACAAAATTACATTAAAATCCCCAAAAACCATCCAAGGACTGTAACTCCTATGTGCAAGTGAACGCAGTAAATCGTAGCTTTCTTTTCTTATTTCGACCCTCAGATTTCCATAAAATAATGTGATACGGAACGAAGAGTTCGATGAAAGTGCCAAACCACTTGATCGGCCTGTATAGTTCACTAAGAAACAATTCTGAAAATTCGATTTAACCCTAAGTATATCTCATTCCCTTGAAGAAGGCTTCGTCTCACACAATCCAGTAATCGATGGGTTATAAGATGAAATCACGCCGCGTAATGCTGTAACTACTCGTGGGCGACCCAATCCACGACAGTTCCAGCTTATGATGATCATTGCTTCTGGCAGGGTTGCTCAACAACCTCCGCCGATCCATCCAATTCTTGAATTTCACTTCTGTTAACAGATCCTTCGAAAACCCTCCTGCAAACTTCAAGGGTCGACTCATTTTAAGTTTCTTCTTTTTCATTTATTTAAATAAATCTGTTTATTTGAGCTCCATGGGCCTCATAAAAATGTTACGGTCCCACTCTCCAATTTTAAGCCTATATTCAGAAAATTCAAATATTTATTTATCTTTCGAAATAGTATTCCCATTGTCGTTATCCTTGAAACAACGTGTTGAATCAGTAGCGGTTACACCATATTTAAATGACACGACTGTTGGGTCCATCTGAGATGGCACGCATCCCTTCAGATTCCGGTGACAACTGCATTATATCCGCTGGTGGACTAACCATTTTCGTCATAGAAACTACTTGGAAAGTATCTCTAACCTTTAAATCATCCGAACATATTGGTATATTCTAGGATTTGTCGTCTGCTCTGAGCCATTTCCCATACAAATTGTTTCCCTTGCCTTTTTTTGTCCATGCAAAGTTTTGAGTCATGATTCATTGGCCACACTGAAAACATACAAAAGGAAGTTTAACTTATTTCAAATGAATCCAAACTGGCTTCCTTCCTTGCCTTTGAAGAAAAAAAATCTAGGAGTGATCGGTTCATTTGTTGGCATTTCAATAAGAAATTTTGGTAACTCTCTCCTCCGTAATGATTTCCAGAAGAAACGTTCAACAGATTAGTATCATTAACCCTTCCTGCAATATCTGCCAAGTCTTTTGCAGATATATGGTTTCTCAATTCAAAAGGCAGACGATGTAGTTGAACCCAGATATTAATGCTATTATTACAGAAATCTTCGCTAGTCATACCAGACTCCCATTTCGGCATCAATAATGCACCATTCTCAATCGTAAATTGATGCTTCCTCATCCAATACAATTCCATTTCGATTTCAAATCTTTTTCGAATCCACTCGTCATACCAAATGTGATCCATTGGATCCTATTAATGGATGATCCCAATAAGTTCTTATATTCGTACGAATAAGATTAGTACCAAAAGGAACCGGACTCATAAGAAGTAGAATAAAAGTCATAGTTGTTATGAATGGTCTGCACATGTAGTGTTGTAGGGTCCACAAAAATATGGGGAGTTTGCATGAAAAGCGGATCGGTGTTTGTGAGTTTTGTCTATAAAGGCATGTATCGTGAATGAAGAAACACACTTTCTCCTCCTTCTTCTCTCTTACTTCTTAAATACTTCTCAGTACATTTGAGTCCTAAGGAGTCCGATAAATTTTCCAAGTTTTCTAAGGTACTTATAATACGTTATCAGCATAACTCTTTCCTCAATTGAGTAGTAGTTACTTTAACTTTAATGTTTATATTTCTTTTCGTGTATAATATCAAATTACTATATTGACGAATTATCCCTTATAGTAAAACGATGTGATTTACGCCGTTACTTTAACTTTTATGTTTATATTTTTGTTCGTGTATAATGTCAAATTACTATATTGGCGGATTATCCCTTATAGTAAAACGATTTCATTAACTATTTCATATTTGTTTTGAACAGACTACATGCTTATTTAATTTACATTTTTGTTTGATTCTTTGACAACATGATTAAATTATTATTAACATTTGATTTATTCAGAGTTAGTGGACACCCAACGGTTCAAATTTCTTCCTTAAAAAATAGCCATATTTTTACCGTCAAACGACTCTTAAATTTTCTTCTCTAAATGACACTATTTTTTCCTATAAAACCGAGCTTGCGAAATCATAATAAGAACACACAAAATTCATCTTCTACTCATATTTTTCTTACTCTAAATTTTCAAAAAGAAAATTATTTCCTCCGATCTTAATTCTAGCTGCTGTCTTGATTGTTATCATGGTCATTTGTGTCATCACCGAATACCACTCACCAAATGAGTTTTATTTCTTTTGTAATTTTTCCAGTGGTCTGTTGTTATTTTTTGTCTTTACTGTTATGTTAGATTTTTATGTACTACGTTATTAGTCTAATAAAATTTCGCTCTTTCCACAAGTTATCATCATGAGCAACATTATCAGTTTTGAATTTAGCCCCCTTGAGATCTCAAATGAAAATTAAATGGCATGGAAGATGCACATCAAAATATATTTAAGACTTATAAGTATTATCGAAACAGTCAAGGTAATTAATGATTCACCCAGAGTGGATAGAACAAGATATATGATCTTCCTCCAACAGTATTTCAATGAAATACCAGAAAATAAGTTTCTCGTTGTGGCTAAGCCTAGTGAATTATGGAACAACCTAAAATGAAAATTCAATAACAGAGGGATCTGATACTCCCAGTGCCTTGATGAGCCACTTTATAATTATGATGAGAAAGGGCTGGACACTGTAAAATGAGATGTTGTAATCTCTGATGGAAAGAAGTGAATAACCTGATGTTTGCTTATTGTTTTCCTTATCGATACATGTTTCAGTGTCTTGCTTTTCTGTGTAAGTTATGAATTAAAGCTAGGCCTTTATCAACTAGTTATCTTATGCATTTTCCTTGTTTATTTTTTAAAATTTTAAAATAGATTATGAGGTGGTGAAGCTTACAAAAGGAATAATGTTTGAGAAATTTGCATACTCGATTGTTAAATAACTCACACAATTTTGAGGGATGAAATATTTTTCTCAAATATAAAGCCATCACAAACTATTGTGAATATAATATCTGGTCCAGTAGATCTGATTGAAGGGTCTGACATGACAAACTTCACATTACCAAATGGCACAATGTTTAAAATAATAGTGCATTGAATTCGCCAAGGGGCAAAAGAAACTTACTGAGTTTCAAAGATGTATATCATCAGGGATTGGATATTAAGTATGTGACTGATGGTTCCAGAAAATATATGTTGCTCACAACAGATAAATATGAAAAAAGGCACATACTTGAAAAAGTACCAATGCTTCCAACTGGATATATATATATATATATATGCGTGATAGGTGAAAAACATGTCTATGATTTTCATACTTTTTCACCCATGTTTTCTCTGATTTAGTAGTAAAATAAATCGTTTATGATACT
>JAWWMW010106479.1:0-10556 GCA_035048345.1 Echeveria elegans
TCGACCCGGTTGAACCATCAACCCATTGACCCGATGACCTCACCGGATCGATGAACGGGTCGGTTTTTATAACACTGGTCAAATAGTTCATGGTTCAAATCATGTATTCTCCTTCGTGGAGGTTTGTCATTCTTTATAACTTCATCGTGAAAGTTGTAAATTTGGTCAGTGGTGTCGATTCTTTATGTGCATAATTGCATTGTTCAGAAGTCTTGAAATTCTTGATATAGTGTCCAATTGAAGTTTTTGAAGTTCTTGATGTAATTCACCGCGTATCGAATCTTACCATTTGGGTACAAGATTCAAGCATAATAAGCAACGACTTAATTTGTAGATAAAATACATTACATATAGGTTTTAAAAGAAATAATTTTGACGGGATGTAAACTATTGTTGGCTGCAGCACAATTATAATACGTTTCAATATGAACGTGAACAAATATTAGAAGACGAAGAGAATATTAAATTGTTTCACGCATTTTTTAACATTTGCTTACTTATGTGGAATATTTATTTAAATAAGTATTGATAGTGTTTAAATATTTTTATCAAAGGTGGACGATTGTACTTTGTAGTATTAATTCATGAAGTTAGAGGTGTCAAAAATACCATTCGCCCTCTACCCGCCCTATACCTGCCCAAAAAATATCCTTTCATATTCACTCATTTAATATCATTACCCTTTAATGCCCTTACTCTTTAACTCTTATAATAAGGGCGTCCATTACCCGTCCATTTGCCCTCTTATACCCTTTTCTCAATTTGACCACCGTTGACCGGCCGTTGACTGACGGAGGTCCGGCCGTTGACCACTGATGATTGGCGTTGGCCGGCGTTGACCACCATTGACACGGCATTGACTGGCTGTTGACCGATTGGTCAAAATTCAAAAAGAGAGTATTAAAGGGCGCCCTTACCCTTTTGATACCCCCACTAAACCCTTACCCTTTTGTACCCTCTACCCTCTTTTACTCTCTACACACATATCCTCTTCATACCCGCCCATACCCTACCCTATCCGCCCATTTGACACCTCTACATGAAGTGATTGGTTGGGCACGCGGAGTATGGTGAAGAAGGGTAGTTGCTTTGCTTATCATTGTTGGATTTGAGCGGTGGGTATTTTAAAATAAGAATTTCTAATTCAACAAAACATAAAAGAATAATTTACCATTTTCAAATATTTCATTACAAAATAGGCTTAATTATCAGCAAAGTTTATGTTATTTTTAAATTATCCCTAAATTAGGCATTATTTGGCATTATTTTTAGATGGTTTTTGGATGTGCTTTTTCGTAATATTTGGTTTAACCATCAAGAGAAAAAATTCATATTTTGTAAATGATTTATGATAGTATTTGTCTAAATCCGCAATCGCAACTCCTTGGTTTTCTATAAAAAAATTTGTTTTGTGTGTGATGAATATGGTGATAATGCAGAAGGTGTGGTAGTCTATCGGTTATATTCTTGGTGTAATTATCAAGAGTGCTAGAATTCGAATCGCCTAGAATGTGTATCCGCTTGAGTCTGGATGTTTTCCGGTACATGACGATATAGAAATAATTTTTAAAAAAAAGAATATTGTGATAATGTTTTAATATTCCCATTGACTGAATGTGAAATAGGATGTAGGGACGAAACAAGTCAATGGCTTTGCAGGTTGTCACATGCCCGTTGACTGGCCGGTTAGCCCTGTGCGCTGAAAATCGTTCATGTCGGTTGTTACGCTCACTCAAATTCCTAGTACAAAACAAAGGACCACTTAAAATATGTCAAAAACAATGACAAAATAAAGATTCGGATTCTATAACTCCACCTTTCTTGCTCTTTGTTTTTTGTTTCGAATTCTGCTTTTTTCATACAGTAACGGAATTTTATTTGTCTTTTTTTTCCTGATTTTTTTACAATAAATTTTCTGAAATACAAGTCCATTTTCGTTTATTTTTTGTCATTCTTAATTTACATGTTCACAAACAATTAACAATTTTTAATAAATTAACAGTAAATTTTTTGGTTGCAGTGTAGTAGTGCATGATCTGATTGATGATCAACACTCCGGCATAATGTATCATTTCCGGTTCAAATTGAACATCAACCTGTTCAAGTTACTCCTTCCCTTATTACACTTTTCTTGAACACTAGTACAAGTAAATAAGCAACAACTAAGGCAAAATTATAACGGCATCATGAACATATGCGCGCCAAGTCCTTCGATGTATTTGATTCTCAGGCGTGCTGTGACATGAGATCTCTGAATAGCTTCTCTGGAGCTGTTATTGTCAAATATAAGAAAAGACGCGCAGTAACATAAATCGGTCACATTAACATCAAGTATAACTATAAGATAATATAGAAGTTTTTTCTTCCTTAGTATTTTGAGGTTTGCATGAGTTACCAGGAAGGCCGGTGAAATTCTTGTACTGTTCAAAGCCCTGTCGGATAAGCATCTCTGTGCCGTAAACTATGGCACAGCCTGAGTCCCTGGCTTCCTTCAAAAATCTAGTGTCTTTAGGTGTGTAGATTGCATCGAAGACCAAACAGTAATGCTTCTATGCATCCTGTAAAATATTTAAAATCAAGATTGAAATTCGACGTAGAAATTATGGACTTTGGGAGAAGTTTTTGATGTGTACTTTTGGAATGGGAGTCAGGTCTGTATCGGGTTCCATTCCTAAGGACGTGGCATTGGCAAGAATCATGCCTTCCTCCGGACGAAAGTTGGCCACTTCATGTAAATGCAATGCCAGTCCGTCAACTTTATCCGCAAGCTCCTTAGCCAATTCTGTGACCGATGTTTCACATTAGTAAATCGAATTAGAAGTATAGATCAATCTGACGAGGAACTGGTCTGAAGAGAAACTTATTTGGCCCATATGTTTTGAATGTTTTTTTCTATGAGTACGATTGATCTTTACCAAATGGCCAGTTAGCTACAACAACTCGGGCTCCTTTTTGCTTTGCTCCGTAAGCGAGTGACTTTCCAGCTCCACCAGCTCCCATCACGACAAACAATTTTCCAGCCAAAGGCGATGCACCAGCAGAAACCGATCCATTCAGTTCTGAACATAAATATTTTTGAAGAAGTAAGTTTCACACCGGTTTTTTTTAGTGAGGCGGAAGGTTTCTCTTACCTCTTAAGCCATCCTCAATGGCCGAAATGGCACCAATGTAGTCCGTGTTGAACGCGACAAGCCTCCCATCTGATCTCCTGCATATATTGTTGATAGCTCCAATTTTCTACAAATTTATTTCACGTATCAAAAAATTTGGTGAAGCTTAAATCTGAAATCAGTTGCGCAAGGTAAATTGAGTTTCATTTCAGTACCTTAGCAATGGCGTCGATTTCATCCATGCATTTGGTTGCAGCTTCCTTGTGAGGGATTGTACAGCTGCACTTACATCACAACATTAGCTTACCAGTAACTAAGTTTCAGACATTCAAAACTTTACTTGTATCTCAAGAAATAAAACTTATTCCTTGCTACTCAAGAAAGAAAGAAAAGTTTCTAAGGAAAGAATACTAATTACCTGCATCCACCAAAATCAGTAGTGGAGTAAGTGTCGAAGAACTTAGTGACATCGTCTACCAAGAAATGAACGTAGACAGCGTTGAGGCCAACAGACTTATATGCTGCGTTGAACAGCAATGGACTCTTGCTGTGGCCAACAGGCTTGCCAATAATTCCATACACTTTGGTATCAGAATTTATGAGCCTAAAGTTGTACACATCAATTAAGTCCTTAGCTGTAGGTTGGCCGGTGGCGGATGTCGTTTCACTAACGTCAAGTGCACCATAGGTCAAAAATCCACCGTATTTGGGGCTGAGCAGCCTTGAAATCATGCCTCGTTCACCCATTGCGATCCCAATCGTTGGAATCTAAATGAACAAGTTAAAATCTTGGCAGTAAAATGAATGACGCAAAGTTTTTCTTTGTGTGTGTGTTAAAATACTTACTTGGGAGTGCGTTGTGAGCTGGAAAATTCGAGCAACGTCTGAGATGTCTAGTGCAGTTGTAACTATTTTCACAATATCAGCACCGGTGGCTTGGATTCTTGCGACTAAGTTTCCCAAGGCCTCGGAAGATGGCGTGTTGTGGAAGTTGTAGGAGGATACTATGACCTTAACATGTTCTGCCTTTTTCGGATGTATAGAGTTGATGAACTCGTCAGCCACCTTTAAATCACATCATTTTAGTCGAATCCATAAATATCGAAATTGTTGGAAAAAAGCTTGTATTCCAGTTGGCCTAGCAAAATTCAATGGAAACAAACACACAAAAGTAACAAACCTGAAGCTCAATGTCTACATAATTGGCTCCCAAGTCCACCGCTAGCCTTAGTGCATCTTGTCGATTTGCCTCATCGCCTTCATACTGACCGCCTTCCCATTTTGGCCTAATTGATACCATAGAAAAATGGCCATTTCGGTCAAAATAAACTCTTTCAGAGTATCATTTCATTTCCTAATTTTATCCAACTCAAGTTCAGTTTCACACCCAAAAACACAAAAGACAAGACTAATGACTTGCAGATGTTCCGGCCAACCTGAAACTGACAAGAGTAGGGAGTGGGCATTTTTTGATGAGAATCTCAAGATCTTGCAGTGGGTTGAAATTTTTAAGACAGTCAAGACGAATCTCGACAAGGTCAGCCTCAACCTCCTTGGCTTTCCCCATTTCTAGCAGCATTTGGTCCACCGTTGTTCCCATCAAGGGCGTGCATAGCAGCGTCGGGCTCCTTCTGACTGGAGTTATACTTGTTTGCAAATCGGACACGGTGAACTTGCAACAAAAATTGACCCATCAGTCAGAAAAAGAGAAGAAGAAGTCTATAAGACAACCATTTTCACAATTTCTTGACTCAAAATTCATAAGAAAAGCTCGCAAACAACGAAAAAAAATCCTCAAAAAATGCATTTTTTTCCCATCTCTCTCGATCATTCTATGAACTGGAAATTTCAAAGGCACATACAGGAAGGCTTCCCATGATGAACAAAAATGGTGAAACGCGTCGGTTGCAAGTGAGAACTCTGTCTGATCACATAAATGACATCCTTTTTAAAGGTTTCTCTTATATGTAAATCTGCATCATACAGCCTATAAACGCTGAAGAAAATTTTGTTATTTTTTTGAATATTTTATGCTCTTTTGGAAGTTAGGTGTAAGCGTGCTAAGGTTGACATTTGTATAGTCAAGCTACTGATATATAGAAGTTAGTTGAAGTGCAAAGAATGTAAATCTAAATTTATGGATGGTATTTAATAATTTCCTGCTCAAGAATGTAGTTGAACTCATCTGTCATTCTTCGGCTATCAGGCGAAATGAGTATTGAGTACACAGATTTGCATGTCAGTGCATCTTTTAAGGTATTTCCTAAACCTGAATCTTTGCATGAAATGATAGGTAGGTAAAATGAACATGTGTGAGTCTGCTAAATCTATTCTACCTGAACATTCTGACTAATTCTCTTCAAAACTACACGAACAAAATCCATACACATCGCATGCTGAGAATGTGAGCAGGTTTGGACTAATTGGAGCGGCGAGTCTTGTTTGTTAGTTTCCTGCTGATTGAAGTTTTGAGCAGTTCAGCTGTTTGATCTCAGAAATTGAGAGGTTTTTCTGAGGCGAGGTGGATTTGTTTGCATCTGGTTTCATGCATTCTCTCTTTTTGAATGGGGGACTTACGTGAGGATTGGAGCCCATGGATGGCGCAGCACGTTTCTTTGAAGAAAACTGTCTCTCTAGCTGTGCAATTCGTTCATTGAGACTTGCTGGTGAGTATCTTTCTTGAAGTTTGTGGGTTTCGATGCACTTGGTGAGCTCTTTTAGACCGGCTATTTCGAATTCAGCAGCCTCCTGTTATCAATTACACAACAAAATGAATAAAAGGTAATCAAAATCCGAATCCCAAAGAAAAGACACCTAGAACAAAAGTTCTTCAATCCTCCAAAACGATACTTTGCAATATATCCAAGTACGATTCAGCTACACTTTAACATGAACAGAGATGTCAAAGTGAGAAGAAAAAAAGGGTGTTCGGTGAACAAAAGCTAGTGGGTCAAATAGGCTAGGCGTCAAAATTATGTCATACAAATCATGAAAAATCAATTGAGAAGTGCAATAGGATTTGATTATGAAGCATACAATCTTTAATCAATAAATACACATAAAGTCTTATAGCTCACACTAGACAATGTCACAGATCTTATATGAAGATTTTAAGAATAAAATCTAGGTAAAAGCCACTACAAAAATCATTAGCAAACCGAAGTGATCTGTGGTACCACAACAAGATATAAAATTAAATACAAGACATGCCTCCTAAGGTCAATCTCATTCAATAACAACAATAATAATACAGTAACGATAACGAAATGGTGAACACCAACAAATTGTGAAGGAAGCACCTATGCATCGCCTTTTTAGTCACTAGGTATATCAAAGACAACGATTTTTGGTAAAACGGTGGTACCCCTGAATTCGTTAATGTAGCAAAATTCTGTGTTTTGGAAATACCGGCCTGCATGGGGTTTAGCATTTTCTAATTCGAAAAGAATCACATGCCAAAACAATTATTAATTACCATGCATGATATTAGACTTTTCTGCAAGCAACTTTTCCGGATATGTAAGTGGATATTGTGCTAAAAAGTTATACATAATAATTCAAGATACTGACGGCCTAGTTGAAATAAATTCCAGACACCAGAATTATCCAAAGAGAATTTTATTACCTGTGCCGCAGTGGTGATCTCTTTTTCTACCAGTAATTTTCTTGAATTTTGTTTCAATTTATTGACATGAACATCCACTATGGCACTAATTGAGAAATCATCTGCCAGATCAAATTGACAAATATACTCTAGAGCTTGAAGTCGCTGGTTATTACTTAGAAGATTACTAACGTAACCTGTAACAGAAAGAAATATTTATCAGCATAAACACTGGTTCTTTTTTTTAACGAAGAATAACAATAAAAGATTTCCTAACCCATTCGCCATACCTATATTTTTCGAGGTCGCTGTGTTCATTGATTCAGAATTAGGGTCATATGGGGTACTTTCGCTAGCTGCAACGAAGCGAAATGCGAAACATGATCATTAGACATGCAAATATATATATTGACTTGAGGCTGACTTGACTTATTATTTACGCCTTAAACTGACCATTGACAGGGTTTGGTTAATGATCAAACTATATATAAGCTACTAGAAAGGACAATAACAGTCGTCACCAACAAGAACTGAAAGATTAAACTTACGAGAAATGTTATCAGTGCAGCCCAATTCTTGAAGCAGCTTCGCAGGAGCCGTCTCACCAAAACCTATCTTTGACAGATCAAGGAGCTCAAATCCATTGAACTCTTTAGCTAACCCATAAGTCAAAACCAGCTCCAAAAATCCCGTTAATTCCAACAGATTCTCTGCCGTAACAGTCATCTTATCTTTCCATTCCAATGCCAGTTTCAACGCTTCATCTCTCACTACCGGGTTGACTGATGGCGAAATGTTATTTAAAGTCCTCAGCAGACATAAACATGTTTTTCTAACAATGTTGGCGTCAAATTGTTTCTCATCAATGCTTAAATGTGGAGGGTAAAACCCTTCCATCGCTTCTAACACTATCTTGGCTGGTTCGGACAAATTTTTCAGAATAGTCAGAATTTCATCTTGCCACGGTTCATCATTGCTTGCCATGTCGTTAATGTATATCTGAAGAGTCCTCCCGTCCATTGTTGTACCAGCATTTGATGTACATGGAACCGCATTTAAGTCAAGCTGATTTGCAAGATTTCCCTCTTCTATCGACTTAACACTTGAACTGGTGGTATTAGCCTTAGGCTCGAGTTTTTGAGAAAGCAACAACACCTGTTCTCGCAATGCCTTGTTCTCATCCCTCTCTGATTCAACTTCGTCAACTAAATAATTCAAAGCCCTCTTCATATCGTGCACCTCTTTTTCCTTCATATCCAGCTGCGCAGCTCGTTTTTTGATAGCCTTTTCCTCCTCGTTTAAACTCAAGTCTTTAGCCTCTACTTCCTTCACTTTAGCGTCTATCAACTTCTTCCGTTGATCCAACCGCTTCCCCCTCCAGTCCACCTCCTTTCTCATATTAACAATCCTCTTCACAAGTCTTGTCCGTTCGTCCTCCATCCTCATTGCCTGCTTTTCATGCTCCCTCTCCCTCTCCTCCACTCTCATCTCAATCCCTTTCTCCCTCTCAATCAACCCCATTTTTTCCTTACAAATTTCACCAAAAATCCCATTCCTCAATACTTCAAACCTGATCTCTTTCAACCTCAAGCTCTCCCTCCTCTCATCCACCTCCTTTCTCATAGTAACAATCCCCTTCACAAGTCTTGTCCGTTCGTCCTCCATCCGCATCGCCAGCTCTTCATTCTCACTCTCCATCTCCTCCACCCTCATCTCAATCCCTTTCTCCCTCTCATTCAACCCCATTTTTTCCTTAGAAATTTCACCAAAAATCCCACTCCTCAAAACTTCAAGCCTCATCTCTTTCAACCTCAAGCTCTCCCTCCTCTCATCCACCTCCTTTCTCATATTAACAATCCCCTTCACAAGTCTTGTCCGTTCGTCCTCCATCCGCATCGCCCGCTCTTCATTCTCCCTCTCCATCTCCTCCGCCCTCATCTTAATCCCTTTCTTGCTCTCATTCAACCCCATTTTTTCCTTACAAATTGCACCAAAAATCCCACTCCTCAAAACTTCAAACCTCATCTCTTTCAACCTCAAGCTTTCCCTCCTCTCATCCACCTCATCCGCTATCTCCTCAACCCTCTTTTCCCTCTTCTCTACCTCTCTCTGCCAATCCTCCAAATCCATCTCTTTCCTCCTCATTTCACCCAAAACACTTTCTTTCCAATCCCTAAATCTCTTCTCCCTAATCCTACCCTCCTCAACCCTCTTCTCCACATTTTTTTCTCTAACCCTAATCTCACTGACCACCTCATCTCTTCTGTTCTCAATCTTTTTTAAAACGGACTCAAAGTACTCATCCAAAACCTTAAATCTAACACTCACCTCTAACAACGAAGATGACTGCGCCGTCAAAGCATCCAAGCTCTGCTTCAGCTCCTCCTTCAGCTTCATCTCCTCACTCAACGCTTCCTCCATTTCCGTACTCAAAATTTCACAAACCCCAGATCATGAAAATGTCGACGGAAGAAGTGTACGAGACGATCGTAGGAAAAGGAAGTCGTTTGAATCGGAAAGTTTTAAGCTTTCTAATTTCAGCAACTGCTCTGCTTTTTCGTGCTCTGCTCTGTTGGTTTGAGGATTTGATTTTATTTTATTTTATTCGCTCTGCAGCTCTTTTTTTTGTCGCTAGTGTAGTGAATTTAATGTTGCCTTCATTTTTGATATATTCTTTTTGAGTCCTTCAAGTGTACGTAATTTACAAAAAAAAGTACCTTTTGGTTTGACGGTTGCCAGCTTTTTAAAATGTTTAATTGAATTAAATTACTGTTAAGTGAGAATTCAAGGTAAATTATAATTGGGGAGTGTTGTTTAACAGTTATAGAATGTATTTTGACAGTTTAAAAAATATATTTTTAAATTTTATTTCAAATTATTTCTCAAATATTAATATTTATCATTAAATTAATTTGAAGAGTCAACGTGTGCAATTACTAGTTCTGTTTAAATGCTACCGGGTGGAAGAACAAAACTCTGAACTTGTTAGAAATATGTAATATATTGAATTTGTCTTTGTCACTGGTTAAATTATTTACACGGAAGGTACGTGTTATAAATGTGAATCATATTAATTTAGAAAATCGGAAACAAAAATTATTTCATTTTTTCAAAATTTATACAACAAATTTTTTTTAAACGACCCGTTAATGCTCTAATACTTTATCGCGCACAGAAAGTGGTGTTTACAATACACTACCACCACCACTAAACTAGCCCCTTGATTGACAAAATAGACAATTTAATGTGCGTCATCCTTGCGCATGAGTTATGCTAATCTTCTTTGTGTGTTTTAATTTTAACGAACGTCCGAATGGACCAAAAAAAAACATTAAAATCGTTAAGATGCAGTTACGACAAAACTACACATGATACTATTTCATTTTATGTGGACGGTTGATTTTGAAATTGTGACAAAACCATGCATACTGATTCATATTCCTTCCTCATTTTCCATTACAATTCCTTATAGAATTCTAATTTCAAAGCAGATATTCTAGTCTTCTCATGATGCGACTCTGACAAAAACACACTAACATGCATTATGAAAGAAGTTGGAGGGAGAAAAAAAATAGAAAGACGTTGGGAGGTCGTTGTGATTTGTTACAAAAAAAATCCATATTTGGTTATGGGAATTTTCATTGGATTAATTTTCTTTTACTTTTAAAAAATGCCCAACGCTTGGTTTAAAATTATTATTTTTATTGTAAAAACACCACTAATCGAATAAATATATATATTTTTATATTCAGATAAATTCATTTAAAGTTACTTTTAAAATATAAAAAAATAATTTTAAAATTCATTACTTTTTTTTTAGTACAATTTCCCAAATAGGGAAG
>JAWWMW010106500.1:0-10555 GCA_035048345.1 Echeveria elegans
GTTATTAAAATTAGCAACAAATTCTTGATAGTATTTCAGTGAGATGATATTCTTTGTCAGTTTGCAATGTTTCTTAAAGTAACTGAATGTGCTACTCAGTGTAAAATTACAACAGGTGCTTGATACTAATTAAGAGAGACAGTATTCTTTATAAGTTTCCTCAGGCCGCGGTCCCGTCGGGACGACGGGCTTACCGCTAGTAAAGTTCTAATATCATGCAATAATACCTATTAAGTTTCACCAAGCTACGCTTAACAAATAATTTAAGCACATAATAAAACACAAGACTAGAAATAATTCAACACACATATAAATTAAGTGCAAGTCTCATACTATTTTGTTGCAATCACAATTTCTCAAACTGAAAAGAAATTTAGCTACTCAAAGACATTGTATTGAAAAAGATTCTTACTGACCGTTTCTGTCGCTCTGAATCTCTGGCTTCTGAATAATGAATCCCCCCTTCAAGGGTTTGGCTTGTCTCTTTATTTATACTGATAAAATCTCGAGTTATAGAAACAAGCCACTCCTTCCAAAAAATAAAAAAAATCCGGCTCTGACGCCATGCTGACGTCACCCGATACGGCACGCGGAGTCTTCATGAATTACGCTACGCGGACTCAAAAGGATTTATCGAAAATTGCAGGCATGTCCGCATAGTGAAATAGAAACGTTACCGCGTGCTCCACTGTTTGTAGCTCCTCGACCAGCTTTTTCTTCTTTCGCTCTTTCGGCCTACTGATCAGATGTGGTCTAGATACATCTATAAAACAAAGCCATACCAAAATGTAATGGTTCGTTATGAAAATGTACTTAATTTACGGGAATAATTGATTAGATGGATCGTATAATGACGCTCCATCAAACCACCCTACACTTAACCTTGTTCGTCCCGAACAGTTATAAGACCAAGACGCACACTTACTCTTATTGATCATGCCAACATTGTGCTCGTATAACTCGAGACACTCGCTCAATTCAATCCTTCAATGCACACGCATAATCGATATCGAACAATGCTCAACAAGTAAACCAAATGATACATGTTACCTCTTAAGCCGAAATGAGTATTGAATGGATGACTATGAGATATTTCTGTATAGACTCCCGACTTCATTCGTTAGCTCAGATTTACACGCACACTTTCACACTGAATTCGCTTTCTCTGACATGTGATATATCTGAGTTATGAAGACTAATTTTCCTTAGATTCTTGGAATCGAACTTTCTCGTAGGACAGCTTAAGTAAACTCTCTTCTTTTGTCTCATCCGAGGAATTGACTCCACTTGATTGTTCTTCTTCTTTGCTTCTTTTCACATCGATGTAATTGATGTTAAAACTCTTTTCTTGACGTAAACTGCACGTCCTTTTCTCATTCATTTTTTTTTCAAGAACCGCTCCAGTCACAGCCTTGGAATAACAACTATGGAACGCGCCCTGCTCTCTTCCTTTCCTACATCAATCAGTCAGGTTAAGCATTTTCATCCGCTCACCCTTTCCCGCGACCTTGAATTGAAAGAAGACAGTCTGTTTTCCTGTCTCACCTCTTTTTGCAATGGAGCTTTTAACTCTTCAAAATCTCTTTAAACTCATTCACATAACTCAGAGCGCCAACCTCTACAAATTCAATGTTTACATGTACGTGATCATCTGAACCTTCAAATGAATGGCATGTCCCTCTAGAACAATTTCTATCAACTCCACATCCTGTGATATCTAATTTTAAAAGAAACACATAACATTGATTCATTCATATCACATTATCCAATACATCATACATGCGCACACATCAGAACATCATTGAATGAAATATCTTTCATTAAACAGCATTGTTCATGTATTATCCATAATTCAACTCAGACTCGACTAACACTATTTTTTTTTCAATGCATGCTGAAAATTAAACGTGCAGACTCTAACAGACTCGACTAACTCTCCCATTCCACACTTTTGAACAATACCATGTCCTCACGGTAAAATCCATAAGCAGAGATGAGAACCCATGCAAGACATCGAAAATAAAATAGACCCGCACTAAATTAACGATAGAAGTGATACGAATGAGAGACTCCCCTAGTGTCTTCCTGGAGGTTGTCGAGGCTGCAGATATTCCGGTGGGATCAGATCTCCCATATTCCATCCTGGAGGTGCTGGTGCTATGTCAAACTCTCTACCTGCAAGTATACTAGCACGAGTAGAGTTAAACACAATATCTAGAAATTGTCGCGCTAGTTGCTTCTGCACAGGGGCTGACTGATGTGATGGGCCTGGGCGATCTTTCTGTCGGGCTACTCGTCTCGAGGGAGGCTGATCTTCCTTGTTCTGCTCTGGATCATAGATCACCAGAGCCTGTCCTCGCGCGTGTGGGCTCTGCCTCGCCCTGATAGACGCCCTACGGGTCTAGGCTCAACTGGAGGCGGACGGAGAGTTGTATCGTGGAAATAAATCCACTGATAGTCCCCATCATGGGTAACTTGGATGTGCCGCCCTTGCCTAAACCAGATCCAATCGGCACATTGGCCTCGCAAAACACTATGACCCTGCACCTCTGGCGCGTGATGCAGCTGCGCGAGCAAATGTGTGATCATTCCTCCACATGCTATGGGGCTTTTTGTCCTTAAGTTGACCAGATGCTTACAGAAGTAATGCCCCAGTGAATCACGTTCCCCTGGACTAGCATAATCAGCACCAACATTTCCAATTGTCCTACCTTATCAGAATTTTTCCTAGCAAATTAATAGAGTCTTACTCAATATCTGGTGCATATAGAACATGGTTGGGTCTGGAAAGTCCTTTGGCAAACTGTTTCCTCCATTGTACCGCGTTGGGGCCAAAATATTCCACAAATTGTCCCATACAGTGGATCTCGTGTTGAATATAGTCCTGTCTACAGGCTATCCGAAGACTGCTCTCAATTGAGCCATTGTACAATGCCGAGGCACTCCTCTGTGCCGGTACTCTATTCCCTGATCCTCGGCACTCCCTAAATAGTTGAGTGTAGCCATGAATTCTGAGGCGTCCTCTACATCAGCTCCACCAAATAACTCTAAAGACCAGGCCACCCACTAGTAGTCAGCATCTCAGTTACCCTCTCTAAAATTTCACTGCGCCAATACTCGTATTGGACTGTGATGAACACGCTCCAAGAACCCTTCAATTGCTTGTTCAGTCTTTTCCTCTTCATTTACATGTGGTTGAGGTGCATGCCCTCGACCTTGATTCATCTTTTTTCTGAAGCTGGGTATAACGCGAACTCTTAAAAATTTTCCTACACGGACTCTGAAATTTTTTTCAAATATTCCAAGGGACACCGTGTACAAAAATCACTAACGGTCCCGTACCTCTACGATTCGGAATCTGGCCAGCTTCTAGTAAGATCTCGGTCAAAATCCCTACAATTCTCCACATAAACAGCACAAAAGCTCCAATTATACCCAATTCAAACTTCAATGCACGAAATCCACCACCCAATCTTCACAATTCAAATAAATTTTGATTTTAACTCAACCCCACACTTATCTAAATCACCACAAAATCTCTTCAAGATGCCAAACCACAACAATTACACTCACCTTTGCGAATCACTGATTATGTGGCTCTTATCCTTGTGGTCGTAAAATTCGATTGTGTTTGAAGCTCCGTCTCCCGTTTTGATTTTGTGTAGGGTTTTAGATGATGGGGTGTTTCTTTCTTTCGGCCAAACAAGAAGCCGTGGTTTTTCAAACCACGTAGAGTCCACGAAAATTAAATTACGCGGACATTACTGGAATTTCCATTAATGTAGTAGTGTCCGCATAATGAAACTATAACGTGTGTGAGCCTCGAAAACGTACGCGGTGTCCGAACAAATTAACATACGCGGACATGACGAGTTTATCCATAATTTTTGAATAGTCTGCCTGATATAATTCTAATGGTGCCGCGTGAGCCTCGGAATGATACGCGGTGTTCTGCAGAATTACGTACGCGGCCATACAACAATTTCCATTAATTCTGTGGTGTCCGCGTACTCAAAATGCAACGTGGCCGCGTGTTCCTCTGTTTCAGCACTCTTTCAATTCTTGATAATTCACTCAAAACAGCACTATCGTACGTACGGTCATTGTATCACTTTATCGCTACTCAAAACTGACTAAAAATTGAAAATAACAAAAAATTGAACTAACTTACTAACTCGGGCTGCCTACCGAGGAGCGCGCTTGTTTAAAGTCGTTGGCTCAACGGTTTTTTTCTCTCAGTCCTCGATTGTTGGCTCCGCCAACTCCAATTCCTCATCTGGGGAATCATGTCTCCATAGTACTACTTGACACGCTTCCCATTTACAACAAACCTTTTTCCTGGTGGAATTGTCTCAATTTCCAAAGCTCCATTGTTATAGACTTTTGTTATTGTGTACGGACCTGTCCAGCGAGAGCGATGTTTGCCAGACATTAGTTTTAATCGTGAAGAAAGTAAAAGTACCTGCTCCCTGACTTCGAATGAACGTCGAAGAATGTATTTGTCATGATACATCTTAGTCCGCGCCTTGTAGTCTGATTGGCTTTCGTAAGCCTCTAGTCGTAGTTCTTCTAATTCATTCAGTTGTAACTGTCATTCTGAACCTGCACTCACCAAGTCAAAGTTACAAGTTTTAATAGCCCAATATGCTTTATGTTCTACCTTGACCGGTAGGTGCTAGGCTTTTCCGTAGACAATGCGAAATGGTGTGGTCCCGATCGGTGTTTTGTAGGCTATTTCGTATGCCCAAAAAGCCTCGTCCAATCTATTTGACCAATCCTTCCTCGAGGTTTTCACCATCTTCTCCAATATTGACTTGATTTCTCTGTTGGAAATTTCTGCTTGCCCATTTGTCTGCGAGTGATTTGCAGTTAAAACCCGGTGATGCACTCCACAGTGCTTGAATACAGCTGCAACAGACTGATTGCAGAAATGTGATCCTTGATCACTTATCACCGCCTTTGGTACTCCATATCTGCAAAATATATTAGTGCGCAGAAAATCCACAACAGTTTTGCCATCATCATTCCTTACCGTCTTGGCTTCTACCCATTTAGACACATAATCTACATCAACCAAGATATGCTGAAAACCAAAGGAAACAGGAAATAGTCCCATGAAGTCAATACCCCAAATGTCAAACACCTCGTCTAGCATGATAGGGTTCTATGGCATTTCATTTCTAGCAGCTATATTCCCTACTCTTTGACATTTATCAAAATTCTTACAATGAGTATGAGCATCACTAAATAATCGAGGCCAAAAGAAACCACTCTCTAAGATTTTACGTCTAGTTCTAGATGGACCAAAGTGTCCACCACAAGCATGATCATGACAAAAGGATAACGCAGAAGGAATTTCATTTTCAGGCACACATCTCCAAACTAGTCGATCAGCACCAACCTTCCATAAATAAGGGTCATCACATATATAATATTTACTATCATGCTTGAGTTTTGATTTTTGATTCTTAGAGAAGTGAGACAAAATTTTACCTCCCACTAGGTAGTTAACTATGTTAGCGTACCATGGTGTTTTCACGTTTATTGAGAAAATATGCTCGTCTGGAAATTCATCAGTAATTGTCACTATTTTCTCCTCGCTCTTTATCCTGCTCAAGTGGTCCGCAACCGTATTCTCTACTCTTTTTTGTCCTTGATCTCTACGTCAAATTCTTGAAGTAGTAGAATTCATCTTATTAGTCGCGGTTTAGCCTCTTTCTTAGTCATAAGGTACATAATCGCTGCATGATCAGAAAACACTATGACTTTAGCACCCAACAAATAAGAACTAAATTTTTCTAGAGCAAATACAATAGCTAAGAGCTCATTTTCTGTAGTGTAGTAATTTTTTGTGCATCGTCCAGAGTTCTTGATGCATATTGTATCGCTACAGGTTTATTGTCCTTCTTTTATCCAAGTATTGCGCCCACTGCAAAGTCACTCGCATTGCACATGATCTCAAAAGGTTGACTCCAATCTCGTGCTTGAAGAATAGGGGATGTTATTAAAGTCTCCCCGAGTGTCTCAAATGCTGAGTTGCATTCATCAGTAAATTTAAACGGCACATCTTTTTGTAACAAGCGAGACAGTGGCACTGCAATCTTAGAGAAATCTTTTACGAACCTGCGATAAAATCCTGCATGGCCTAGAAAAGACTTGATGCCACATTGGTTAGTTGGATATGGTAATTTACAAATAAGATCAATTTTGGCCTTATTAACTTCAATGCCATTTACAGAAACAATGTGGCCTAATACCATACCATGAGTAACCATAAAATGACACTTCTCATAATTCAGCACCAAATTCTTTTCAATGCAACGTGCAAGTACTTTTTCTAGACTACACAAATATTCGTTAAATGAATTCTCGTACACAGTGAAATCATCCATAAAAACTTCAACGCAATCATTAAGTAAATCTGAAAATATACTCATAACAAAAAGTTGGAATGTACATGACGCGACACAACCCAAATGACATGCGTCAAAATGTAAATGGGCATTCCGGGCTGGTGAATGTCGTTTTCTCATGATCTTCGGGTGCTATTGGAATCTGATTGTAACCATAATAACCATCAAGAAAACAAAAATATGGTTTACTTGCCAGTCTGTCTAACATCTGATCGATGAATGAAAGTGGGAAATGATCCTTCCGCGTTGCTGCATTCAACTTCCTGTAGTCGATGCACATGCGCCACCCATTTTGGATTCTCTTGGCCACCAGTTCACCTTTGTCGTTTTTTTCAAGTGTGATTCTAGTCTTTTTAGGTACCATATGGATAGGACTAACTCACTCGCTGTCTGAAATTGGATAGATTACACCGTCATCAAGGAGTTTCTGAACTTCTTTTTGAACAACCTCCATCATCATCGGGTTCAATCGGCGCTGAGGCTGTCTAACTAGTCGTGCACCCTCCTCGAGTAGGATACGATGCATGCAAACGCTGGGGCTTAAACCTTTGATGTCAGTTATCGTTGATCCAATTGAAGCTTTGTGTTTTCGCAAAATCTGCTCCAGCCTTGCTTCTTGCTCCGTTTCCAGTCCATTCTTTATGATTACCAGCAATTTCTCTCCTTCACCTAGGAATATGTACTTCAAGTGCTCCGTTAGTGGTTTTAATTCAATCTCTGGGGCCCACCATAGACTGGACAAGTTTTGCAGTTGCGCATAATTTTACTGAATTTAAATTATACCTCTTTGGCTGTTTGGACTTTTCTTTTACTCCACTCGAAGGTTTGCCCAACTTCATGAATGAAACCTTCTATTTCTACTTCATTCTCAACGACTTTCCGAATGCATAGCTCCAGTGCGTCTTTACTGCTTGCAATATCGAATTCGCACGCTGCCTCTTCGATTGCGTCCACCACGTTTAGGCCTAAAATGTCAGGTGAGTATCGCATAGAATCGTAGACATTAAACATTATACTTTTTTCGTTTACCTCCATAAATAATTCACCAGTCCATGAATTAATCATCGTTCTCGCAGTCACCATGAAGGGGCGACCTAGTAACACTTGTAGGTCCTTATTTCTGTCCTCAACATCAGTCTTTGGCACATAAAAATCTGCAAGAAACAAAAGTTCCCCTACACGCACCAGAACATCTACAGTAATGCCTTCCGGCTTAGCACATGATCTATTGTCAAGTTGAACAATTCGATTAGTAGGTTGTAGAGGGCCAATCCGGCTTAGCACATGATCTATTCGCAAGTTGAACAATTGGATTAATAGGTTGTAGAGGGCCAATCTGCAGCGTATGATATAATAAATATGGTATAACATTAAGAGCGGAGCCTAAGTCTAACATGCAATTGTCAATTCGTATGTCACCAATAATGCATGAAATAGTAAAAGTACCTCGGTCTTCACATTTCGGTCCAATGTTACAATTCTTAATTGCTGCGACATTCCGTTTCAGGTGTACCTGTTCAGCTCTCGATTCTCCTCTTCACGTAATACAAAGTTCCTTCAAGAACTTTGCATATTTCGGTATTTGTTCGATTGCGTCCAAAGAGTGGAATTGAAATTTTGACTTTACTGAAAAGCTCCAACAGGTCTTTATCCATTGCTAATTGCTTTTTAGGCTTCCTTATTATGGTTGGGAAGGGTAAAGGTGGAGTAGTTTGATTAGATTTTGATTCTGGTTTTGGGACGTACGCAGTCTCCCCTTCTATTTCATGCGTGGACTCCCCTTGAGTTTCCGAAATTACTGTAGGGTTCGCGTGCAGAAATTCAATTGATACTGCGTGCTCCTCTGAGGATGCCCCAGAATTTTCCTGCTCTATCTTCGTTTCTTTGTCTTCTAGCCTATAGACACTACACAAAGTCATCGAATTTACCTCACTCTTTGGATTTGGCACAGTCTGCGACGAAATTTTTCCTTTTTCCGCCTTTAACTCGGCTACATCTATAATCAGTTGTCCTATCTGTTTGTTCGACACCTTTATATGTTGTCGATATTCTTGGTCAATGCCCCCACCATATTTTCCAATCATTTGGATGTCTCCATCTGTTGCCTAACAATATCCTCCAATGAACGCTCCTGAGGAGGATTACTTGGCCCTGCTTGATTGTACTCTCTCCTTGACTTATTCTGATAATTCTGTCGATGATGTGGAGGCTGATATGGCTGCGGCTGCTAATTTTGCTGCTCATTCGGAAATCCTCCATGTTTCCAGCTATACCCATTTGCTGCGAGCCCAAACTGCCACGGTTGGTTGTCGTTCTGCTGGAATCCACCCATAGCATTGACATCAGCCATGTTATCAATCTGCAGCGTTGGGCACTTATCCGTTCTATGATTAGTCATTCCACACAGATCACTGGCCTTCACTCCATTTGTTTGCGCAATCATCATCATGCGCACCATCTCATTAAGTTCCTTCTTCACTAGCCATCGGACTCTCAGTAGCATCTACCTGTGAAATATTTCGTACTCTGTCAGTGTCTTCTCTGCGAGTAGTCTCCTCCCAGAAGCGCGCACTCTCTGCAATTTCTCGAATCAATTATCTCACCTACGTAACTGTCAAATTCATCACGGAACCACCAGCTGCGGCATCTAACAACCTTCTCTCCAGAGGTCTCAGTCCACGTAACAGATATTCTACTAACATGGTCTCCGGAATCCCCAAGTTACAACAACTATGTTCCAGCCCAATGAACCGTTCCAAATACTTATAAGTAGACTCATTCGGTCCTTGTCTTATCACTGAAAGTTCGCGTCGGACATGATTAGCCTTTACCCCAGGGTAAAACTTTTACAAAAATTTCTTCTGCATCTGCTCCCATGTATGTATGCTACGTGAGGGCAAAGACAAGAACCACGATTTTGCAATGTTAGTTTAAACTTATCCCCTGGGGCTGCGTATGGTTTTAATGATTGACAGACTCCTTTAAACTCCTTGAAATGTCTGATTGCTACTTCTCCAGGAAGTCCTGCGAATTTCGGTAGGTAATGAACAATGTTACTTTTTACCTCAAAACTATTTTCCTCTGTATCAGTGTTGATGCACCATGCTTGGTTCTCCAGTGTCGGAATTGAGAAGTGTTTCATCGACAGCTCTTCCCTGTACGGTTGTCTAGGTTGTTGTCGTACTTGTCCTTGATACACTGGCTGTACCGAAACGTACTGTTGTTGCTTGTACCCTTGATTGTTGACAGGGTGTGGGGGATTATAGATAGGATTGTTCCTACAGGCATACTGTTCCTCTCAGACCCGCTCTTGTAAACGTCGATGTCGTTTCGCTGCCTCTTTTATAGCTTGTTCCTCTGCCTCTGCTTTTCGACGATTTTCAGCTGCTTCTCTAATTCTTTGGCAAAATAGACGTCGAGGCTCATTAGTGTAGAGGTAGTCCAGATATTGTAGTTCATTCCTCATACTATTTTCCTCTCCCTCCTTGCCTTTACCATTATCTTGTAAGATGAGTTCTTGATTTATTCCGTGATCTGACATGGTTAGATGCAATAGAGAGCGAATAATAGTAAAATACTAAAAAAAATGAAAAGAAAGAAACGAAATCAAACGCTGTTTGCAATCCCCGGCAACGGCGCCAAAATTTGAACGCGCGTCGTTGTACGCGTTAAATTTGTAATTTATAGTACCTGCTAAGACACTCAGTAAGCGGTAAGCAGGGTCGAACCCAGAGGAGAGCGGTTGGTTGAGTACGTTTCCTAAGCTACAATTAAACTAAGTCCTAAATTGGGGGGGTTTGTAAAGTTGTTTTGTCACAGTGCGCAAAAGTAAATAAAATAAGATGTAACAATAATGAGAAAAATCAGTTCAGAGAATTGTTCATGCAACTAGTAATCATCGACCAATATTATATCACATGCAATGTAGAATTAAAGCAATTGTTCCCGCTAGAGACACAATCTACGCACACCCGCTAGAGTAATACGCTACCTGTTCTAATCAGATAATCTCGCTAAAGACTTACCCAATTTATTGTGTTCAATCTACTATTACCCGCTAGAGTCTCAAGTAAATATAACAGTTACTATCCTAAATTATTGCAATACTACCACCGCTAGGCTTTGTTACTACAATAATTATT
>JAWWMW010106511.1:0-10555 GCA_035048345.1 Echeveria elegans
CAAAGCTTCTACAATCATCATAACGAGTGTTTTATACCTGAAATGGCAATGTGAGTGTAGAATACTATCGATCTTATTTGATAAAAGCGAAGAACATAAGCAATTAGGTGTCCAAATAATCGACTATTTTGACACCGATCAGTTGTCACAATGCAAGGTAACTGGCTTTGGAGACTCAATGCCTAGATCCTTGAGAAGTGCCTTGATCCATATGAGTGTGTTGGTGAGGTTCCTCATGGCTCTATATTCGGCTTCAGCTCTTGAGCATGAGATCACTTTTTGCTTCTTTCTCTTCCAAGTGACTAGGTTGCCTCCGATGAATATGCAATAGCCCATAGTAGACTTTTTATCCACATTGTCACTGGCCCAATCGGCATCACAATATCTAACTATTTCGGTGCTTTCATTACACCCCATCTATATGCCTTTACACGGTGAGCCCTTGAGGTACCTTAGGATCCTATCCACCATATGCCAATGATGCTTCTTTGGAGCTTGCATATGTTGGTTCACCTGATTCACAACAAAGAAAATGTCAGGTCTAGTAATGGTTAAATAAATGAGCTTACCAACCATCCTTCGATATTGCTCGGCATTGTCATGGGGCTGATCTTCAAGCTCCCCTTCTCTTATGAATTTGTAGCCATCCTCTAAAGGCGTTCTAGCAGGTTTAGCTCCAAGTTTTCCTGTCTCACTCAAAAGACCAAGTGTGTACTTCCTTTCGGCTAAGAAAAGCTCATCTGTCGATAGGCAAATTTCTATTTCTATGAAGTACTTTAGTTCACCTAAATCTTTTATATCAACTGAATGTTTAAGGAAAGACTTGGTAGCTTGAATACCTGATTTGTCATTCTCTGTGATGATGATATCATCAACATACACAAGGATGACAACTATACCTTTGGAAGTGGCTTGTTTGAAGAGTGTATGATCTGCCTTTGATCTTTCAAATCCCTTCTTCACAAGGGTTGTGCTCAGCTTGTGGTACCAAGCCCTTGGAAATTGCTTAAGTCCATATATAACTTTATTTAGCCTTAACACTTTTCCCGGTTGGGTTGAATCTTCAAAGCTAGGTGAGGGCCATGTAAACATCCTCTTCAAGCTCTCCTTGAAGGAAGACATTCTTGACGTCCATCTGCCATAATTCCCAACCAAAGTTAGTAGCAAGAGACAATACAATTATTACCGTATGGAGTTTTGCTACTGAGGCAAATGTGTTGAGGTAGTCTTCTCCATATGTTTGAGTGAACCCTCTTTCCACAAGCCTTGCGTTATGCCTTTCAATCTCTCCGTTGCTCTTATACTTGATAGTGAATACCCACTTGCTTGAAACAGCCTTCTTTCCTCTTGGGAGGTCCGATTCATACCAAGTGTCATTTACCTCCATGGCCTTAGTCTCATCCTCAATGGCCTTTCTTCATACCTCATGTTTCTTAGCTTCTTCATAGGACCTTGGCACATTACCTTCATCTAACTTGCTAACAAATATTGATGTTCTTGAGGGAAGTTAGCCACAGAGCATACAACTTGAATGGGATGAGCCACGACTTTGCCATTGTAGAACACATTTGTGTTGATCCAACTGGAGCGATTATTGAGTCTTTCACTTCTCCTTAGGAGTTGAGGTTGTTCATTCTGAAGCTCGCTTTCTTGATCATCTTGATCGTGACCTTCATGAAGACTTAAATCCTCTTCGCTTTCCCTTTTGGCAAAATTCTCTTGAACCCCTTGATCCTTCTCTTGCACAAAATCCTCATCTTGATCATGACTCGATGTGTCAGATGAGTTGCTATAATCATGGCTTTCATTCCCCCCTTCATGATCAAGGTGAGGAGTGCAATTTGTACCTTCAACTCCTTGAGGAGTTCCCCCTTGATCCTTTGGCAGATTAATTCCAAAGCTCTGAAATATTAGCCTTAGGTTATCGGCTTTATCGGATGGGGATTGAGTTAGATGCTCGATGTCCTCCCATTTTCCATTCTTATAGTAGCCTTTGTCCTCCACAAACTTAACATTCCGATTTACAAGAACCCTCCTTGTGATATGGTCGAAGCACTTGTACCCCTTTTGTGTTGCGGAGTAGCCAATGAACATTGCCTTTGTACTCTTGACCTCAAGTTTGTTTCTTTGTTCCCCTGGGATAAACACAAAACAAAGGCACCCAAACACACGTAAATGATCAATGGAAGGCTTGATTTTGTTGAGTAAATCATACGGAGATACATCATCAAGTATCTTTGAGCAATCGTTTGATGAGGTAGCACGCCGTTACTACGACATCTCCCCAAAATCTCTATGGGACTTGGGTGTTGAACATCATAGACCTTTCTATCTCCATCATGTGTCGATTCTTCTTTTCGGCCACTCCATTTTGTTGCGGTGTGTACGCGCAACTTGTTTGTTGAATAATTCCATGTTTCGTCAAGTGTTGTTTGAAGGCATTGCTAGTGAACTCCCCACTATTATCTGATCTCAAAATTTTAATCTTTGCATTGAAATGGTTAGTAGCATAGTTTTGGAAGTTGATAAAGGCCTCTAGAATTATATCCTTAGAAGGAAGCAACGTAAGTCATGTGTACTTAGACTTCTCGTCAATAAATGTAACAAAATACTTATGATTCTCTCTAAACATACAAGGGACAGTCCATACATCAGAATGCATTAAATCAAAGCAATTGTCATAGGTAATCATGGATTTTGGAAAAACAGATTTGCAATGTTTACCTAAAATACATGCCTCACAATCATCATTTTTAAGGAAACCTTAGACAACACAAGGTTTATAGCTCTAGTATGGGGGTGTCCTACATGGGAACTAAGGGCACAACTCATATTATCACGAGATGTTTCACTTAGCATATATAGACCATTTTCAGTTACTCCTTTTCCGAGTACATCATGGCTCATAATATCCTGAAATTTCACATCATTCGGACAAAAAATAACATTGCACTCAAGGTCATTAGCAACTTGGCTTACAGACAAAAGATTAGAAGTAAAACAAGGCATATAAAGGGCTCTAGACTCTTATCAAATATCTCTAGGTTACCTACACCCTTAATCTGTAGTTTCTCACCATTTGCAACCACAACATTTCCTAGGACAGGTTCAACATCTTTTAGCAAACAAGAGTTGTTAATCATGTGATGAGTTGTACCAAAATCAATCAAAAGAGATTTAGACATGTCGGATGCAAGATATGATGAAGACCTCAAGGTCAAATTTGAGAGCTTTGATGAAGACATGTCGGATGAGCGGTACCTTTACGCTCTTTGAGAGCTTTGATGAAGACCTCAAGGTCAAATTTCTTGATGAACCCATCGGTGTTTTAGAGGCAGCAAGGGCTTGTCCTTTGTCCTCTTTAGTTGGATGAGCTCCTTGTCCGGGATCATGTGAGGATGAAGTGTCCATCACTTGTTTTTCTTGTGCCATTTTTCCTACAAAACTCACATGTAAACATACTACTATGATCAATTGATTTATGTGTTACCTTGTTGACCGATTCAGCCTTGTTCGTCTCGAATAGCTTTCCTCCAAAAAGAACAACAGAGCCTTGCTCATTTTGAATTTGAGAGCACACTTCCTCAAGAGATGGCAACTTGCGGTCCTCAAGATATGCTTGATCAAGTCATTGTACACCGGGTCTAGGTTGAGGAGAAGTCCAAATACCATGTCTTGCTCCTTTCTTTCATTTAGAAAGATTAGATCGGTTGTGATCGGTTTAAGTGCCTCCAATTCAGCCCATAAAGACCTGAGCTTACCAAAATATTGAGCGAATCTCATTCCATTTTGGCTTTGATTGATGGCTTACTTGATCTTGTACACACGGCTCAGATTTGAAGTGTTTCCATACACTTTGTGTAGTGTTTCCCAAAGTTGCTTGGCCGTCTCACAATATGAGTATGCCTCCATTATGGACTCATCAAGTGAACATTGAATGATAGATAGTACCTTTGAATCTTCTTGGAGCTATTTGAGTTCATTGGCTTAGACAATATCTTGGCTCTCTTGTTGGACCGTGTAGGTTGGTGCTTCACTCGTCGTGAGATGGCTATCCAAACCTTTACCTCTCAAAGTTGTCTTGATTATCCTCGACCACAGCAAGTAGTTTGCTCGTTTGAGAGTGACAGGTATCATCATGGCTTTGATATCCATTTCGGATGAGCTTAGATGATTTTCAACAAGGAAAAAAATCAGATTTAAAGAAAAGAGAATATGAACGGTTTTGCGGAAAAAATCGATCAAGTTCTGGATACCATGTTTGAATATGAGAACTGAGGGATGATGAGAGTATAAGATAAAGAGAAGAGAAAATCTAATTTTTGGTTGTCTTTCAAAATGAGAGATTACAAGTCTTTTTATACTACAAGATTTTAATGCTAGACTTTAATGCTCCCAATGTACTCATAATGTCATCATATGATTCTTCTTCATAGTGGGCTCATAATGTCATCATTTGAGTACATAATGTGCTCATAATGTCCTACATTCCTTCCATTCAATAAGTATGGATGCACAAAAAAAATGAATGGATGCACAACATTGCAAGCTTTGTAACTCTTCATCCATCTCTGGGATCAAAATCAGCTTTCTTGGAGAAATTGTGAGTTGCCGAAGAGAAACGCCTGACATGTTGACAACTTTCATGACTTTGCTTTTCATACTCGTTCAAAGTTTGTAGAGGAAGTCTAGCAAACATACCATTCTGATTGTTTATAGTGGAATACTGTTAGTTGAGCTTAAAAGAAAGCCTCCGCATTATGGACCGACTGTCATGAAGTAGGTTACCAAATCATTTCTCTTTTACATACATATATTTTCAGTACTCACTTATAACTGTGTTTCAGAAGTTGTTCCAAGTGTTGCCGGTGTAGGCATTAAAAATTATTTTATATCGCAAAAGAATTTAAATTAATTATTTTGAATTAATACAAAATTTTAATTTAATTTATATAATTTAAATAAAATGTGCGCCGGTCCGATAAATTAGAAATCTTGGGCCGAAGAAACAAGTTTGGGCCGAAGAAGCAAGTTGGGCCAAGACTAACTTGTTGGGCCAGGCTATACTAAAGCCCAATAAGCAAATCCCATTACCGCAGGCCCGTTAAGTTTTCTATAAAAAGGAGCTCCATCTTCACTTTCAAAGCATTCAGAAGCATTTGACAACTTCAGAAGAATCCAGAGAGGAGAGAAAGCATTCTGAGCCAAGCCTTCTGCCACATTCAGCAGTCAACAAGTGCGTTACATCCAGCACCGCCTGCTAAGGGAGAAGCCATCAGTCGTCAACAACGCCGGACAAGATCAAGTCGTCAAGACCCTTGCCGACGTCAACGTCAAGTCAACAACAACACTCCATCGTAGAATCAAAGGAAGAATAGAGATTGTACAACGCAACTTGCAAAAGAAAAAAATACAAGAATATTTGTCTCTTCCATTTTATATTCATTATAAAATATTCGAACGTTATAAATTTTGGTGAACCCGGCGTGAAACTCTCCACCTCTCATCTCTACACTGCAAAACACAAAGGAAGTCATGTCTTCTCAGCCAACCAGTTCTGCCACACCAAAGCAATCCTACGCCGCCGCCGTAGCTCAACAAACCGCTGCAGCGATGTGCCACACTCTAGTGTTTGCACAAGAGCAATGGCGAAGAAGATGACTGTCAACGTAGCTGCTGCCAGCCTGCTCGACGCCAAGGTGCCAACAAAGCAACGCACATACACCGTTTCTTCAATCAGAGTAGCAGTCGAAGCCATTATTGCTTTAAACTTGCCCAAGCAGTAGGGAAACTCTCAAGTGGCAAAAACACCTTTGCCAAACATGAAGGTGGCGTCTCCATAGACGACTGAGGTTAACCCAACTGTGAGGTTTCTGTCCTTACCGTGAGTACTTCAACCATAGAAGAACAAATACATGAAATGAGGAAGTTGCTTGAGCAAGTCCTGAAGGACAATGAAGAGAAGAACAAGAGGATAGAACATCTTCAGAAGGAAGTGGTCAGTCTTGGCAAATAAAAGGTTGACGAAATCGCTCAAGTGGTCACACCAGAAGATGACAACAACGAAAAAACAGACTATGCGGAGATCGTCAAGGTTGAGGACGTTACATGCAATAAGAACCAAGTGGAAGTGCTGATAGCAAATGCAGTAAAAAGTTTGCTGACCGGTAGCTCGTCCGGAGGTGCACGATACACCAAACCCTACATCTAGCGGATTGACAATCTGCGCATGCCACAAGGGTATCAGCCTCCCAAGTTCCAGTAATTTGACGGCAAGGGGAATCCCAAGCAACATGTGGCCCACTTCGTGGAAACATGTAGCAATGCCAGCACGTTAGGCGATCTATTGGTAAAACAGTTTGTCCGATCTCTAAAGGGAATTGCTTTCGACTGGTACACCGACTTGGATGCGGAAACAATTGACAACTGGGAACGAATGAAAGATGAGTTCTTCAACCGATTCTACAGCACCAGACGTGTCATCAGCATAAGTGAGCTGACCAATACAAAGCAATGGGAAGAGGAGCCGGTGGTTGATTACATCAACCGATGGCGTACATTATGCCTGGAATGCAAGGACCAGATTAGTGAGACATCAGCGGTCGAGATGTACATTAACGGGATGAGCTGGAAATTACTATACAATTTCAAAGGCAACAAACCCAAGAGTTTCCAGGAATTAGCCACAGGCACTCATGACATGGAGATTACTGTAAAAGGATGCGAAAGAAGTATTCTGACCTCAACAAAACCAATCATTGACTAGAAAGAGTATAAGAAGAATGAGAGGAACACCAAAAGCACCCCTAAAGAAGCCATGGCCGTCGGCGCTACTGACACTCCTGTGAAGATTTCAGCAAAACCTAAACAGGAGAAAAAAAAAGTAGCCGCGATAGACTTCAAACGCATCATGCCACCTTTGAAAGAACTGCAAGCAAAGAAGTACCCGTTCCCTGACTCGGATCTCTTGGGCATGCTAGATGACTTGTTGAAGAAAGGCATCATCAAACTGCTGGAGGCAAAGCGCCCAGATGAGTTCAATAAGACTAATGACCCCAAATACTGTCGCAACCACAGACTCGTCAGTCACAACCTTGAAAATTGCATCACTGTCAAGGAGCTTATTGATGAGTTGTATTTATACGCTCATCTAACGGCTTTAACCCATGTATTTTAGTGCATTTGTGTATTCAGAATTACTCGTTTCGTGTGCTTTTGCATTTCAGGTGTATGAGAATAGCTAGAAAGACACAAAACTTAAAAGCATCGATTTGGCATTAATTGAGGATAAAGGCAGAATGACCGTCCACACTTTAGATGCTTTCACAAGGAGCACCGCTGATCCATTAAAGATGAAACAAATCCGTTGAAAAGCTGACTCGAAGAGCGACAATTCTCATGTTGAGCTCGAAGACGGATTCAACTATTAGGAGGGTTGAATACGAGATAGAAGTCAGAAGACGTCGCGCGATGGAGGGCACACAAACCGCGAGTGGTGCGGGTGACGAAGAATTAGAATGGCGCGGGCAAGGAGCAACTATGTTCATCAGGTTAGCTGTCACCCGCATCGGGTTGTTTTTCCCTCACCCGCGCCAATAGACGATAACGTCAGTGACTAGATTTCTATATTGTGCTGCAATTACTAACTCCTAAAACCCATATAAATAGAAAGCCAAAAACCCTAACAGGGGGATATCAGATTTCAGAATTCAGAGCAACAGAAGAGAGCTGCAGGAAGAAGCCGGAGGGCACGCCTGAGATCATTCGTTCGGTTCTTCAACATTCTTTCCTCATAATTAATTTTGATGATGTATTTCGTTACGGTGACGCATAGCTAAATAATTAGTTGTGGTTTGAGACACGCACTTGTGACGAAACGGTTTTGAGATACGTTTTTAATTTTAATTTAATTATATTGTGTCAATTCCTATGTGTATTATTACAATTCTGGCTTGATGAGATTACTGAGTATTTTCCTATGATTTATCTTGTGATAATTGGATTCTATAGTTGACTTGTTGTATACTTTGCCGTAAAAATAGGTAGAACACTAGGGATTGCGCATTAATGTTTGGCAATTAATATAACTCGCTTGATTCTTCATGCTAATTTGACGTAAGAGTTCTATTCACGTTTCCCGGTTTAGAACGATATTAGAAGCTGTATGCGCGTTACCTTTGCCGGAATGTGTTAGAGTTATCAGATAATATAAATTGTATGATTTATATCGATGATAAACCGTGAGTTACAAGTAGTTGTCTTGAACCATGCCTTCTCATCATATTGATTAATTCTCTGCAATTTTACTTGTTTGCATTCGTAAAAAATTCTCACAAAACCCCCCAAGTTTAGTTTACTTACAATAAACATTCACTCACCAATTCCTCGTGGGATCGATCCTGCTTGCCGCTGTTCTAGTCCTTATGTTCATCAAGGAAAATTTAATTTGACGCGTAAGACGACGCGTGTCAAATGTTGGCGCCGTTGCCGGTGAGTTCCGTCGTAGTGAAATTTTATCTTTTGCATTTTTCTTTCATTTTTTTTCGTTTAGTAATAATTTTAAATGAAAAAATCATTATGTCTGCTCACGGTAGTGCAATAGGTGACAACAATGAGGACTTTGAGGTGGAGTATAATCCTCACAATCAAAATCGAGCGATGAATAACAGGAATATGATTGCGAATGACCATCATAGGAATGAGTCACCACCACCTTACATCCGGGAGAATGCCCATTTTGAACGTAGACATCAAACTACGTGCAGGCAGAATATGAAGGAGATATCATCACCAATGACGCTGGAGCAGTCATGGTGTATCGTGGAACAAGAGGAGGGAAACTTCAAATTCCAGTATGGAATCATCCATCATCTTCCGAAATTTGCGGGAGGGGCTTGCGAAAATCCTATTCAGCATCTCAAGGAGTTTCATGTGGTTTGCTCAACAATGAAACCACATGAAGTTGGCGAAGAAGCATTTAAATTGAAAGCTTTCCCTTTCTTTGTTGTTGAAAGTGCTAAGCTATGGCTTTTGTCGCTCCCTGCATGGTCAATTCGGACATGGGAACAGTTGCATTGAAAATTCATGGATAAATATTACCCAAGTGGAAAGGTTGCGCTGTTGCGCAGAGAACTTGCTGCCCCAAGACAAGGACCGGGTGAAACTCTTTATGATTATCTTGAGCGCTTCAAGAAGCTGGAAGCGGACTGTCACAACCATGGACTGCCGCAAAGAGTTTTAAAAGAGAATTTTCTTAATCGTTTAGTCCCTTTCGAGCGAAGGATGCTTGATGTCTCTACGCAAGGAAATGTAATGAACCTTCTCCGAGGACATTTGGGATCTAGTTGAAGATTTTGCGCAGACCAGTCGACACCAAGAAACAATCGAGCATGGCAGACAAAGAATAGTGGCGAAAGCGGATGTCTCACATGAGTTGAATGAGGTGAAGGATCTTCTACAAAAGCTGGTTGTTACACATGCACCGACATGGAAGCCTTGCGAAATTTGTATGTCAATAGAACACGCGACTGATGCATGCCCTCAATTACAAGACGATAAGGGAGAAATAAACGTTGTCAGGGGTTATCAGAACCAGAATAACCGATATTGCAAAGGAAATGGACAGAATCAGTTTGGTTTGCAGAATAATAGATTTAGTTGGAGGGATGAGAATAATTTTCAGCAGAAGTGAGCGAATCAGTCTACATCCCGACAAGAACAACAACCGTATTGAATACCTCACCACCGTCAGTCAAATTAGCCTGCGCATCACGATAATCCTCTAGGTACTTCGCTGGAAGAAACAGTGAGACAGCTGGCCCAAACAGTGCAGCAACAGGGTCAGACAATGCAACAAAACCAAGGGCGGACTGACATGGCCATAAATGAAATACAACAAACCTTGTCCGAAGTGTCTAAACACATGTCGCAAATTTCAACAGCATTGTATCAACAACAAGGAACAGGTGGAAAACTTCCATCACAGACCATTCCTAACCCGAGAAGCGACGTCAATGCAGTGTCATTAAGGAATGAAAGAGATCACGATGCAGAGCAAAAGAATGGACAAACCGAGAGTGGCGCGGGTGAAGGCGAACTAGATGGCGCGGATGAAGCAGAACTTGGACTACGAACTTCATTACCCGCGCCGATTACTTCCTCATCACACACGCCGACGGTCAAACCTGCGTTGACCAAATCGTCTTCTGCACATCTTGTCTCGCACATGTCATGTCCGAAGGTACCGAATGTTATTGTTAATGAAATTAATGTGCCTAATATTCCTCTTCCTTTTCCTATGCACAGAAACTCAATGAAGAAATCGGTAATGGAAAAGGAGACTTTGGAATTGTTTAGCATAGTCGAGATTAATATCCCGCTGCTTGATGTTATCAAACAAATTTCCAAATACGCGAAGTTCCTCAAGGAGTTGTGCACAAACAGAAGAAGAGGACCGCAAAAAGAACAAGTTCAATTACGTGCCAGTGTGTCAGCCATCCTACAACATAAGGTACCACCTAATTGTGAGGACCCAGGTACGTATTCAGTCCCGTGC
>JAWWMW010106540.1:0-10551 GCA_035048345.1 Echeveria elegans
TAATTTCATTATGACTCATCATGCCATTTAGTAGTAATCTTTAGATTGTTGTTTCGCTCTACTTTGCTCCCAAAGTTGCATACATTGTTTGGTCACATACACTCTCTTTTTTGGGAAAAAAAAATTTATAGTTTGTTTCTATCTCAAACTTCAGTTTTTTTTTTTTTTGCTTAGAGAACTAATTGCTGTAAATCTTTTTTTCAAATGGGTATATAATGACTTTGCAGTGGAAAGGGAATAAGGTCGCTGAAGCAGTTGATTTGTAGCGATTCATGCAATTATATAATTCTGTATCAGGATTCGTGTCCATCTCATGACACCCAGTCTTGTGATGTCACTTATGGATGCACATGCACTTTTTGCACATTCTTTTTTGTTTCATATAATGACTGTGACTTCTCTTTGGGAGATAAAATTTGTTGAGTAAAGCAACAGTGACGTCTGTTTGCTGTTGCCCAGGTCCAGTGGTGGGATGCCTTCCTGAGAGACCCGGGGAGCCAGATTGCCCTTTACGCATTACTGGTGGTTTGGCACGCTGTTTATATTCATCTCACGTCTCGTCTGTATTTTAATGATGTTCTTCTTACCGTATCCAGCTCTATTTTTTTTTTGATTGAGTATCCAGCTCTATTTGAAGACTCTAAAATGCAAGTTGCAAGTATAATCATTCTAAAGAGGAACAAGTTTAATCATTCTAAAGAGATGGAGGTTGATTTGGTGTGTTCCATTCTGGACAATTATGCTCACAGTATTGTATTACCTCTGTTTCTTTAGTAACATTGATGAGTGTTTGTACCCTGCAAAGCATTGCCAGAAAGACCATCTGAACCTCCATGCGCTGTAACATTATCTCAACTGTTATTAGTATCTGCAAACAGTTTTTTTACTATTGCATTCGGCACACATTTGGCACAGTTTTACTTGAAGACTGGAAGTTGTAAATTTGGTGCCTCATGTAAATTCAATCACCAAAAAAACATCCAGGCCCCTGTGGTTGACCAGGGAAATGGAACTGCTTAACTGAACTCTACCAGCTCCAGCAGTAGTAACTAACTCAAAAGGACTTCCAATAAGACCGATAACTAAATTAATGATTACATATTTGATTGCCTGATTACCGATAGTATTTTTCTCATCAAATGTAGTTGTAATGTTCTTCTCATTTACCAAGTAGCGATTGGTTAAAACTTAGTTTTAATAGCTTAGCTTTGAGATGAACCAGGCAGAACTAAAGTGGAATTTGAAAATTAAAGCATTTACTATTAAATGAATTTTGTTCTATGGGATATAGAAAGTTAGAATTTTGTTCATGTGAAAAGTTCCAACGTGATGTCTTTAGTTATGTTATTCCCTTAACGTTGTCAGCAGGGTGAGCTGGATTTCCCTGTTTTATTTGAAAATTGGCAGGTATGCATTTTGTCATGCACATTGTATATTTGTGTTTATTTCATGGAGTATTTAGGGATGGCAATTGGACCTGCCGTCCCGCCGATCCGCCCCGCCCCGTGATTAACATCAATTAATCCTAATTAACTTTAATTAATCCTAATTAATCCTAATTAACTTTAACTAATTGTGGGTCGGGCGGGTCGGGTTCAATTTGCCTTAATTAGGGGCGAATCGGGTCGGGTCCAATCACGGGTCGGGGTGGGGCGGGTCCAATCGCGGGGCGGGGCGGGACAGGGCATTTTTGACCCGCGGCATGGCAGGTCCAATTTGCTTTCGACCCGCCCGTTGCCATTCCTAGGAGTAATCTATCGGAGCAGCATGAACATTCTAGTTTTTTTTTTCTCTGTGGATTTTTTTTCCATTAATGTACTGGTAATTTACTTCTAGGCAAGAACTATTTAGTTTTAGAGCTCCTGTTGAACTGCACCAAGAACCAAACTTAGAGACATTTATGACAATAAATGTCATGACTGATTTGTTTTATTATTATTAATGTCAGTTGCATATATGGTACTACGTGCTGCTTTAATCATGGTGATCAAATTGGCACGTGGGCTAGGGACTACATTGTTGTATTCAGTGTACTAGTTTATGATTACAACTGGTCAGACACTTTCGACGTCTCAGGCAGTTGACTTCAACATTGGCGTAGGCAATCTAACTTTTTATTTGCTCGTCTCAGGCAGTTGACCCGCGAGCCGCCACCACCACGGAGAGCTTTTAGCGGTAGGCCAGTCGAGGCTCAAGAGGCTGGGGAAGACGACGAAGACCTAGATTGAAAGAGAAAAAACAAACAGCGGAAGCAAGAGAGGGTAGAGCGCAAACCCCCTCCGCGGAGGGGAAGCCCTCCACCCCAGGAGAGCTTTGGGCCATGAGAGAGAAGCAGTGCCTGTTTAATGTATGATGCCGACAGTTAAATAGTAGCATCTGCATAAAACGTGGTCGGGAGGATTTATTGCCCATTTTATCAACTTGAGATGGGAAAAAAATCCTGAAATTTTCCAAGTAATAAGTGTTGGGAATCGATCAAATTATAGACTCACAAGCATCAAATTGAATCCTATTCTCTTTTAATATGAATTTTGATGGTACCATTTCTCTGCAAATTAACGCTGAAACTGGATTGCAAAAAGCTATGAATGTTTAAGATATTGTTTGTTTAAACAAAAAAAGTTTATAATTATGACAAGGAAAGTTCCTCGACACGGAACGAAGCTGAAGTGCTGCTGTATTTGAGCTTGACTCGTCGTTGGCTGGCCTACGATAAGGCATGTATCTATGGTCTTTGAATGCATTTTTCTTCCTCTTCTTTTCCATGAAAGATTGGACCTTACCTTTTTCATGTAGGTTTTATTCATAAACATGGTTATAAGCGAGTTATACGTCTGTATATCAACCTTACACCCTAATTGCACGCACTAAATGAAGAAACCCCTGCAGTATCGAATCCCTAACCATATCATCAAACAACGATTGTATCCCATCAAAATCTCTACCATCACTCAACTTATCAAACAACAACATATAAAACTCATCATTTGCCATATACCAACTTTGCAGTTTCACCCAGCTAAAACTCATAGCCGCATTACTATTATCAGTCACTTTAATTGCCTGAATGACATGCGTAATGCTCGGAACAAACGGAAACCTATCCAACTACGTCTCGAGTCCCGGCCCCCATTTCCATCTGTTCACTAACTCTACAATTTTCGCAACAGCGGCATCATTTGAGAAAGGCTTCTTCACACCAACTTCCATCACATGCGCATCCTGCCCTGGCTCCACAGACCTCACGCCTTTTCCATGATAAATTACATGACCTGACTCATCAAGATACTCAGTTTCTTCAGGCCACTCTTTAGAACTATTGACCTTGTCACTACTACTCCCGGTGCAGAAACTCCTTATATAATCTGATGGAGGTTTACGAGTTGTCAGGAATTCAAAGGCGGAGACTTTTGGATTTCTGACAAGTGTTCTATGAAGAAGGAAAAGAGGAGCTTTGGAAGAAAACTGACGAGTGTGTATACGGCGGAAGCGATTCTCAGCCGGTTGTAAATCATCTTCTCGTTGGTTGAATTTGGTATTGATAGTTTAACTGAGTGATCGGCGACGATACCGGCGATTGAAATTGATAGGCAAATCTACCGGCGATTGTCGAATCGGGCGCTCCGCGCATGAGCCCTAGAGGCTAGAAGAGAGTGTTGTTAGGGTTCGTTCTCTGACTCAGTAAAACGACTCCGTTTTGGTTCGTTTGTCCAATGGATTACATCTTTCTTCTTCTGACCTCAAAGATACATAGGAGTAGTTGAAGCAAAGAGTGTGAAGCAGCGACAAAATAGTCTAAAGTTGTTAAGCTCAACCGAGACAAGAAAACAGAAAAATGCTGGTGGCGTTGAGTTATACCCGGCTGGTTTGGCAAGATTAGTCTTCGTAGACGCAGTCATGGAGATACTGGGTATAGTAAAGTCAAGAAGTCGTTGATATGTAGACAATTACTGAGGCCTGGAGGTCGCGGTCCACATTAAACTGGGCGTGGAAGAACCGTTGTCGCTCTCTGTAGGAATGAAATTTGAGAAACTCTATCATTTGTTTTTCTTTAGATTCAAATAATACAATGTGGGAAGGCAGTGATATGTTTTTGAAATACTCAGACGTGAATCCAACTGGGTCTGCTAAAAAGTGGTCAGATTCATCCAAGATTCCTTTCTCATCGCTTGGTGTGCAATCCAAGAATTGCATGGGCAAGTTCCGATGAAGCATTGAGTAGTAAGGTGTGGCATGGCAGGGCATCAAGAAGAGTACACTTTGCACTTTTCCTTCAATAGCCTCTCTGAACAGATAATTCATAACGTCTTCCGTGCCTCTCTGATGGCCGAAGCTCATATATAGAGCCACTGGTACATTTGTTACGACCAAAAAAATTACAGACAGCTTCAGTTTCAAAGACGATCTTTTGTGAGTCTTTGAAAATCCTTTCATATTCCTTGGCGGGGAGTTGATTTCTAGCGTCGCCAACGAATATCCAGAAAACAACAACGCTAAAGGAAGGACGGGTGGGACAAATCGGAATTCCTTGTGACCTAGAACACTATAGAGCCCTAAGACCCATGGAACTAGGCCAGAAAGTTTCCAGTGCTTAGATTGGAGTATACCAACCATGGTTGTCACGGCGACTAGTCGTGGCGAGTCGCCAAGGAGCTTACTAGTCGAGTCGTTGCCTAGTCGAAGACTAGTCGACGACTAGTCGACGATATATGTATTATGCAACATATATGTACCTGCCACATTATGTAATGTCATTTGCAACATATATTAAATTTTCATTACATCAAGTTCAACAAAACAAAACATTTCAACCAAAATATAATGTCACTAAATGAAATCATCAAGATCATTGAACATTGAACATTAGCTAAATCATTGACAGATGCCATCTATAGAGAAAAGAAATAAAGAAATTGAAAATTGAAAATTGAACAGAGGCAGGTGGAGGCTTACCCGAGAGTCCAAGACGGCGACGGCTGAGCAGTGGAGGCAGGTGGAGGACGGAGGACGCTGAGAAAAGACAGAGTTGATGAGCGACGGAGGACAGCCAAGAGCCACGCGAAATCAGTAGACGGAGTCACGGAGGACAGCCAACGACGGAGAGGACTTCGATTTGAGCGACGACAGAGGAAGGCCACAACCACGGACGGTCGGTGACGGCGACGTCGATTGAAAGCGAAGTCGGCGACGTCGATTGACAGCGAAGTCGGCGTAGTGGGCCAATGGCGTTCGTTGTCGGGTTGAGGAAAAGCGAATTAGGGTTGTATTCGATTAAAACACGGTCGTTTTTACCCCTAGCGCCTAACGCGAAGTCGCGGCTGATAGTCGATGCTCGAAAAGCGCCTAGTCGACTAGTCGGCGACTAGTCGTGACTAGGCGAGCGCCGTGACAACCATGATACCAACCACTACGAAAGGTATGAATGTGAAGAGCATTGCCGAGAATCCTTGAGTGAAGTACCAATGCCACAAATGGGTTCCATAATAGTCACCTCCAGATGAGAGAAAATTGAACTTCAGAAAATTAAGTGGTACAAGAACCCAAAAGCCATAAAAGAGACGATCCAAAAGCGAAACCAGCAAAAGCACTAATGCCCCAATAGGAATAGCTTCCAAAAATATGAATCTCAGCTTATCATGTGTGATAAGTACTTCAAGTATGCCAACATACAACCAGATTACTGCACTTGTCGGGCGCACAGCACAGGCAAATGCCGCTAAAACCAACACACATTTCCTTGAAGCTGGCCTTCGTTCATCGGAATTGGCTCTCAAACAAGGCCAATAAAACAAACTCACAAGTGTAAGAACAGTCTCCAAACTATTTGATAGTGTCCGTGTGAAACAGAAGAACATAAACCAGTTTGTCAATTGCGAAAGTAGCTGAAAAGATTAAAGGAAAACACAAATCCAAGCATGTCACAAAAAATATTCCATCATAAACATTGACCCGAAATGTAAAGAAGGATACTGCCCATCGAGAAACTTCCTGACCAAATAGAACGTTTGAGAATCTGTAAAGGTAAAGATCACCAAAAGCGCAAAATAAGGATTGTAGCAGTCTGGGAGCTCTAGCCTAGAAAACAGGAAGGGAAAAAAAAATGATACGTGAACTGAAGCTGGAGGTCAAAATTAACCATTTAAGACGCAATATATCATCAACATGTTTCAATGTACAAAAGCGTCAATTGTTACTAAAAAGTCTGGCATTTACCATAAACCAGGGAGTGTCAAGACTGCACAAATGGAGCAATTTATATAACAATACAAACACCAACGGGTGCAAGTAGCTCCGAAGTCCCTTCTTCCATTCCCATGTCAAATGGCCGTATCTATAAAACTCCAGCATCTTTATAAATGAATCAACTACCCGAAACTGGAATGAATTATCAAACTCTACTACTACTCACCCAAATGTGACCCGATGAGCTACTTCCAAAGCCTGCCAATGCTCATCCGGATTGAAGTAAGTCTGCACAAGTAATGAATTGATCACCCTGAACACTAAGCAAATCACAAACACTCTCTTATTTGACGAGAGCAATCCCAAATTCTCGATCCTCTTTTCTTCATGTGAACTGTGATCAAGTTCCTCCTTTTCACCACCCAACACCTCCCTCACACCACTCGCTTTCCGTCTCATCATCACCCTCGAAACTTAGGCAAACCCAGAAACTGCCAAGGTCGCTAACCAAGCTTGTAGACCCACATCAAGATTTCAAATGGTAAATTCATCAAACAGTTGGAGGGCAAAGCTACTACTTGAATGACTGAGTCATTAAGCAGTGTTTTACGATCTGAACGGCGCCGGTTAACTCCGTCGGCAGTTTTCGTCTCCGGTAAGATCTCAGATGCCGACAATACGACGACGTTTCAACTCACTGGGGACGGGGGTTGGATACTATGTAGTCAAGTGAACTGTACAGTAGTAAGTAAATCTTAACCTAAATACAAATTGACCCTAAAACTTACAACAAGTCACAGAGATACCTTTATCGACTTTAAGGATATTATGAAACCAGCCCCCCAAAAAATGGTTATTAACATAACCTGGACAGGATTCATAAACACATAAGGAATAAGAACTCAATAATTCCAAAACAAAACAAAAACGACGGATATGTTTTTTCCCTGAAATGATTCTGCTGCGTTGCTGAGGCTGGAGCTGGACATACCTTCTAGAGTTGCCACTTGCCAGCAACAACCATTTTCCTCACAAAGTCAACAAGCTCCACTTCCATAACTTTAATCCCTGCCCTGAATTTTTAACAAAGCAGAGTCACTGGCCATTTCATCAGCCGTAATTGGGCATTTCAAGTCACTGGCCGAAATGAAAAAGTATAAGCTTGCCCAGAATTTTTTTTTATTTTCCTCATCTGGGCGGAACACACTCACTAAACTCAAAATGTCAGAATAACAGAGAATTAAATCACATAATACCAGAGTATATACTTTGTAGAAATTGGTGAACCTTAAGTGGACATGAAACCTCCTTTAACTTGTCTTCTTGGAGGATCATCTTGGCAGTTGCGTTGCCGAATTGCTACCCACTTTTCTCAACTGATGTTTGTTGTGTTGTAAGTAACAAATAAAAATTTGTGACATAACTTCAAATGAATAGGGTAAATAACGGGTTTTTTCCATTTCAATATGAATTGGTAAATATGTTCTCCAAGTGAAGTATTCACAAAAGTAATTAAAATTTCTATACACTGTTCATTTTGCATGCAGTTTAGCCCCATTTTGGGGAACTTGTGCTAGATATTGCATCAATACTTCGGCCAGGGGACCACAAACTACAGTTTAAAGTCTTGTGGGACGCCAGACCAGAGAAGAATTCTCCTAGGGCGGTTTAAGAACCTTGCTTGCCAAGCAGGTTCATCGCTTTCATGAACAAAGCCACTTTTTAAGTAGAGATTCCTTGCTGGATCGTTGTTGACAGCAACGTGCACATACAAGTCTGTAATGCCTGCAACGACATTACAAGCTAATGTCACAAATGATCAAAAGTACATCTTTTGCATCCAAGGTTATTATTCAAATTGGTCGGCATAATGTAAACAATTGTCCACAAAGCATACAAATGAGTCAGGGCACAAACGGGGGAGGAAAAAAAAGAGCAAGTTGGTTGAGAAAAGAAAATAATACCCCATTCTTTTGCGACTAGCTTAGAGCGGGCAACAAGACTGTAGCCTAATCCATTTCTTTGCAGTTCCTTGGCAACACACACATTGCTCAGGTAAGCTCGCGCAAAGTCTGATCCTATTCCCTGCTCATCCATATCGCACGAGTGAGGATCAAAGTTTTTTATAATACACAAAGAGACTTTTATTACATAGTGGGTCTGTGTTATTTGATTGCCAATACTTTTTATTAATGCACGAAGAGACTTTTATTACATAGGGGGTCTATGCTATTTGATTCATAATCACCTGCGGCCTCATTCCTGTTATTTCATCAGGAAGGCGAACACATTGGTTTAGATCTAAGGAACCAATGACAACTCTGGCTTCTCCATCCTCAGAAAGCTGCAAACACCTCAACGGGCAACATTGAATAATAGTCATTACAAAATAAATCATGGAAACATTAATAGATTCTGCATAATACATTGACTAATTTGGACGCATGTCAGCCAGGACCACATAATATCACAAAATGAAAGGTGTAGAAAAATATATGAATTGAAATATATGTCAATTTCTACCTTACACTGGGTGCAGAGATCGCCTAAGATGTTTGATAGTTCAGATACAGGAACAGTAGCATTAACGCAAGACACCCTTTTGAACCCAAGTCTCTTTCCAGCAATGCGTTCTTTTAGAGCTTCAAACTCGCGCTCGGCCAAATATTTCTTGTGTTCCTAAGTAGACTTGACAAGAAAATCAAACTATAAGGTTTAAAATGAAATAACTCTCCACATCTTACTCCTCAGGCCTATTTATACCCACCATCTGAATCCATTTTTATTTTATGACTTCCGGTTAATTGAACCCGCAGCTATAAAACACATTTATCTGACAGATAAATTTGAAAATAATTCTACCTCGAAATGCAGAGCATTCATTCAAAACATGGGAACTACATCCATCTGAATGCACATAAGCCACTATTCCAACAGATACAAGACAACAACAGTACGCTATACTTAAAAAGTTCAAGTCACCTGACATTAACAAAAGTTCTCAAGAGATGTCCAGCATAGTAAGCTATACAAACAAAGTACGAGCATCAAAGTCAAGTCCAATATTAACACCACAGACAGTCTATACAGCAAAGGTCTTTTCTTTTTACACATGTTCCACAGCACAACTAGGATCTCACAAAAGTGGGGCAGCACAATATCAGAACCTGATCCTTAATGAAACATTCTGAAACATGTCAAACCAAAATTGTAGACATTTCCTCAACACGGGAAGGAGATAAAAAGTGGCATAATCAACATTTCCTTCCTGCTCAAAACCCTCACTCAAAATCAAATTGTCTCCCATCAAAGATACAATCTTTCACATCCAACTAAATTTGTAATCAATGTCCAGAAACAGCAATCCAGTAAATAAACAAATAAATAAGTAACAAACGCACTGACTTCCATTCCGAATGAGTCAGAAGTAAAGTCATTGAATGTCCGAACACGTAGGCAAGCAGCTGCCCAAAGCTCCTCCTCGTTGACAGTCTCCGCTACACCTAGCTTCGATTTATCCAACACAATTGTCTTCGGCGCACATAGCTGGGATGAAATTAACGGCCTGAAGCGCCTAGTGGATAAGGAAGGTGAGGCTCGTATGGATTTGAAGAAAAACTGACGCGTCCGGTAATTGGAGGTCGCGGAGAGCGGAGACGATGACGAAGAAGGTGATGATACGACGATCGACATTTCTGGGTTATCGTCGTCGTCTTCTCCCCCCAGAAGTTCGATTGAGCGGTTGCAAGTGTTTTGCGTTTCGAGGGATTTAGGCAATGCGTTTTGTTACTAATTTATGTTTCTTTTATGTCGTTTCGAGGCTTTTTGCAAGCGCCTGGGTTTCTGAGGCTCTTTCCGTTTGTTTGTGAAAAAAAAAAAAGTTACGAGAAGAAAATTTAAAGAAAAATAATTTTTCAATAAAAAAGTTGTAAAGAAAATTTGAGCTCAATTTATTTATTTTTTATATATTTTTTTATAATCAAATACACATTTCATTTTCACTCAAAAATTTTCTTTAATTTTTCTTTTTTTTTCTTACAACCAAACGGAGCCTAAGTAAATTAATATATTAGAGAACTTTATTTGCATAAAAGAAATATTTTCTTTATGATAAACGAGATTTAAGTTTGCCTAGGTGGTCTTGTTTATTATCGGTCTTCACTGGATAAATATATATTTTTCCTTTTGTAGATTTTTTGTAGAATATATATGATATTTCAGATTTTCGTCCTTGAAATTTTTATTTAGAGTTTTTTTGTTTTTTGATAATTAGAGTTAGGGTAGAGATCATGTAAAAAAATATCTAAATATAAAAAGTATAAAGAGATCATAACCATAGATGTACCTTCTAATCAATGGCTGAGATTA